>PQXI01000196.1:0-65269 GCA_004786145.1 Botrytis paeoniae | reverse complement strand
CCCCTCCCCCTCTCCCCCTTCTCTTTTCCAGACTCCCAGTTTCACAATCTCTCTCCATACCGCTCTACTCCGAGTTCCTACCCATCACTTTCTTCAGAAGCGATACTCGACGCCAAATTATACCCTAGCGTATCCACAGCCTCATCAAATAACACCACCTCCCCTCTTAAACTTAAACACCCTTCCAAGAGATAATACCACAGTATAATCTCATACGATCATCGCTAGACCATTTCGCGACCGCATTACTCATCTAGCATCTACAATAGCATTATCTACTCCCTCTCCCTCCATCCCCTATTCCCCTCTTCGCCTCTTCTTCTCTCCCACCAAAACTCCCCCCATTCACCCCTAACATCTCAACTCCCACCTCCAAATCTTCCCGACGCTCACGACACAAATCTTCAAATCCAAAATCCAAAATCAAAATCCATTCTAATCACATCCTGATCCTAATAAAGATTGCAATCAATTCTGATATTTTTCTATACCTCAATTATCATACTAATACTACACTAATCTAACCACAACTATTTATACTAAACTCTAATTTTTTCAATTAAAAAAAGTTAATGTCATCAGCACTAGTCGATACTATATTAGCCCTCTCAAAAGCGCTTTACTCTTCCATTTCCCAGTCTCATAAAACCACCTAATCCCCGATCCCCGATCCCCAATCCCAAGTAACCGAGTCACCAAGCACATAATACATGAAATACCCACCAAAAGTGTATACATAATCTTAATCCTAATCCTGATCCCAACCACCCAAACCCATAAGTCATGTACTCATTACCCTCCATCTATTCCCAATACTCATACACCAACCCCTATTCCTACCCCAAGCTCGCAACCCTAAAGAAACACCGCACCATCACCCATCCCACCAACACTCCCACCACCCCCATCCTCCCCCACACTTCCCCCCGCAATCGTCCCCACACTAGCAATTCTCTTCCGTCTACTACTCAAAAACCTATCCACCATCTGTTTACTACCTACCTGCTGCTGCTCCACTCCCAACCCATTCAAACCCACCACCCCACTTCCCTCAACCCCATAAACCTCATCCGCGCCCCCTCCACCACCAACCCTTTCATTCTCCCTCCCACCAGCTCTCATTCTCGATCTTCCCGTCCCATGTAAACTTCCATTCGCATTCGCACTCCCAAACTGTCTCTCCACCGCCGCCCCAATACCCGTACCCGGACTACTCTGCGGCGTAAAGTTATACACCGGTCTCCCGCTCCTCTTGACCAATTTCGCCGGACTAGTTGTAAAGCTACAGTTTTGACTTACACTTGTGTCGAAACTCTTCACGCTTCTAATACTCTTACAGCTTTTCATCGTGGCATCCGAGACGTTTCGTTTGTGGAGTACATTGCGCGTACTCTGAGTTTGTTTTTCTGCACCGTGATTGGGTGTTGTTGGTGCGCTTTTGAGGGTTGCAGAAGAGAGACGCTTGTGCAAGACGTTGCGAGCCTTTGTATTTGAATTTTGGGCGTGAGTGAGCGAATTTGGGGTTATTGGTACGTGTTGAGAGTTCGAGGTACTTTTCAGACTTGACTTGCTTTGTGCTGGTCTCAGTGTCGATCTAAGAGGAAGTGGGGGTGGAAGTGGTGGTGCAGGAGGAACGACGCATGGTGTTGTGTTGTCGATGAAAGCATTCTCAGCCAAGGATGTCGTTGAGCGATTTTTCAGGATTGGCTTCAAAAGAACTTGGGTGTTAGGATTCTGTTGAATGATACCAAGCGGTTGTTTACCAACAGGAAGTTTCTTCTGGGCGATATCCGTATCATCATCAGCCATCTGAGCTTTTTCTCTTCTGTGCGCAATGTGAAAGGAGTTCGACTTCGTAGGCGTGGGTGATAGTGATCGTTCGATGTTGCTGACACTCACTCGATCATTTCCAGGTGGTCTTTCCAACTTTGCCACTTCAGACGACATCCATTTTTGCCATTCAATCGAACCACCGGAGTTATCACCCCGTTGTCTTGGATGAGTTGGACGATAGGTTGTGCTGTTGATAATGACAGCACCACCACCACCGCCACCATTGGGGGCTGAGCTATCGACAGGTAATGACGGCATTCGGACATTTGCGAGTGGTACCGATGTATCACTACTCATAGCCTCTGAAAGATTACGGCCAATACTTCTAGAGTAGACACTCTCGCTATAAACATCATCATTTACCGGTGCCATGCTCACTTCGTTGTAAACCGCAGAATTATCGCTTTCCGCTAAAGCGCGACGATACGGACTTGTATTCCCGACTCTGTCAATTGCAAATGTCGTGCCCCCAAAGAATGCAGACCTTGCCTCGCGGATGACCTTTGGTTTGGGAACTATAGGATCGTCCCGCTGTGCGACTTGCTGTGGAGTGAGCCCTGAAGGGTCTTGCACAGGGTCATATGCGGCATCAATGTCGGATAAGTGACGTCTGTGTGCAGACTTTGAATTACGCTGGTGAAGACGTTGATGAAATGAGCTGTCTTGATGAAATGAGTTGACTTGGTGAAAAGAGTTGCCATGACTAGATCCTGGGTGTGAGGAAAACACATCGTCTTGATTTTGAGGTTGTGTATTACATAATGGTAAATCTGCAGAGTTAAATTGATGCTCGGAGCCGATTGCCTGATCAAATAACTCTTCGCCGCTCGTGGTGGGTATTGGATCAACGTTGTTCGAATAGTATAAGTCAGGATGTTGATATTGGCTCTGATTGCTTGGTTCACAGTCAGGAGGTACCTGTCGAATCCATGGCTTAGGTTGTGAAAGGGTGTTGGTAAAGGAGCTACTTCGTCTGGGTACTTTCTCAAGTCCGAGAGTATCGGTACTAGCTTTCTGTGACTTTGCGAGTATTGCTTCTGGGCTATTCTCGTCGAGACGCTTCATCAAAGCAGAGCAAAGTCTGGCGCTATCTACACCTCCTTGTCGAATTGGTGGGATATGGCCAGGGCGATGAAACGCAGGATAAGCCGGATGTTGATTCTTTACATTTGGGCGATGAAATGTTGCTTTAGAGATATGTGTACCTGATTCATTGATGATAGAAAGTCTTTGATCTCTGCTAGGCGGAGGACGCAGCCCTTGACTGGTGACGGTATTGTTAGCTGTACTATTTGTCCAGCTTGTTACTCTGGACTTTTCATCACTATGATCACTTCGTAGGCTACGAATACTACCACTTTGTGACCTAAGTCTTTGACTTGAAGCAATAGCACGTAATGATGGGACTCTAGCTGCCACATGAGCAAATGCGGCCTCGTCGGGTCTAGGAATATCATCGAACGACTCATAATCTGATGATAATTGCCCACCGTATGCCCGGACGTGAGTTTCAATGGCGTCCACCTGCTGATTGGGGATGGCGATGGGCTCTTCTTTGCTGCGGCCAAATACTCTCCGGAGTTTGCTTTTTAATCCTTGGGATACCTTGCGAGCTTTGGCTTTTAGGCCACCCTCTCTCATAGATTCGGCCGAATTATAGGTCGCTGCAGACTTTCCACTGCTACTTCGAACCGACTTTCGAAAAGGCTTTTCTTGCCGTTGTGCCTTCGACCTGAAAAGAAAAGATGGCTGCTCCCGAAGTCTTTGTTGAGTGGCTTGAACAAAGAATCTATCCCTAGCCATTTGGACGGCATCATCATTTCTTTCGCAAGACGATGTAGATTTGAAGTAGTCCCGCCCCCCTCGGAGGAAGCTCATTGACTTTGGAGCTCGCAATGGAGAATTGGTCTTTAGAGTCCGCGGAGTGGATGAACAATTGGTGCGGTCAGGGCTGCCATTGCTGTAGAAGACGTTGGTTGGCGCCGATAAGGGGCTAAACATAGACTTTGACTTTCTGATTCGCCGATATGAAGATGGTGTCGAGGCTACATCATTCTCTTGTGTATAGTATTCGTCGAAATCCAAGTTGGTAACGTAATTATGAGCAGAGTAGTCCCGAACGGCTGATTTACTAAGTGAAGCTTTGCCAATTGAAGAAGAACGGCTAGATGGACGATACACTGCTGGGACTGGAGTATTCGTGGTCATCACAACAGGTCTCAGAGTAGCAGTACTTGGTTTCTGGTTCAGTACTGGAGGATCAGTTTTTTTTCCCGTTGATTGGCGTCTCTTTACTGCATTTGGGCCTGCAAATCGAACACTCTGTTGACGTTTGAGCCCTGAGTTATCAAGACTTGTAGAGCTATTTTGTTGACTCGACCGCCATTGATTTTCTTGACTTGTAGTGTTGCTTCGTGAAAGTCCGTTCCTGTTTCCATAACTGGTGCCATTCCTTTCTTGGGCCCTATTGAAAGCATGCATTGCTGCAGCATGAGCATGCATACGAGACTCTTCAGGGTCGACAAAATCGTGTTTTGGATAGGCTGATAATGTTGATTTGCTTCGACTAGGTCGACTAGAACTATTTCGACCGAGCATATCCTTTATAGAATGCTTACAAAAGAAGGTAATTTTGAATGAATCGAAAGTAAATGCGTGATACAGCTATTACATGCATGCATGTATTAACCAAAAGTTGATTGAACCAAAAAATTGTGAATGCCGACTATCAACAGAAGACAAGACACGATATATGAAAAGGAGGGATTGACTTGGCCATACGAAGGAAGGTAACAAGAGTTCTTTCCGTCAACGCTGGTTGAGGAAAGAGGCATGGACACAATGGCCATTAGTGACTACATCAAACCATTTTCAATAACAAATTTTGGAAATCACTATTCAGAAGTCACGAAATAATACATTATCATGATAGGTAATGTTATTAGTGGAAATAATGAGTTGATACAATTTAATACAAATACTGGTCTAACTAGTCTTACGACGAGACCCCCTTAATGTGTTCCTATCCGCAAACGCAATGAAAATTCCAGTAATCAAAAGATGCATATAGAAACATCCATCCGGCTCCAACCCATGACCATCGTAACAAACTCATAAGGAAATAGTGAAGGACAATGTCCATCAAGATCTATGCCAAAATATGTGGCGAGATATATCTAACTCTAAGAGCTGAACTCCTCGAAAAATTCGTTGATTTCCTCATCAACCATCTTTTGAATCTTCTTGGAAAGCTTCTCGGTCTTAGAAACCATGGACTCAGTGCCCTTGACAACCTTGCCAGAGAGAACGTTGAAGTCATTCTCGATGGCCTTCTCCAAGAGTTCAACAGTTGTTGGGACTTCCTTGGATGCCTTGGCAACGTATCCGCCAGCCTTGATGATGGAGCTGTAGTTGGAAGATCCACCACCGTTCCATGCAAGAACGTTCTTAGTGTTAGATGGAACGTCAGAAAGAGCACCCTCAGTAGCAATGGCGATGATGTTCTCCTTCAACTTCTTAGGGGTGATCTCAGCAACAGCATAAGCAGAGTCGCTAGATGGTTGTAGGGAAAGGTAGTACGCCAAGAGACCAGCGATGTGAGGAGAGGCCATGGAAGTACCGGAGATGGTGTTGACGGCATACTTGCTACCAATCCAGGTTGAGAGAATGCTCAAACCAGGAGCAAAGATATCGTTGCAAGTACCATAGTTGGAGAAGTAGGCACGGGAATCATCGAGAGCGGAAGCACCGACAGTGATGGCGTTCTCAGCAGCAGCTGGGGAGTAGTTGCAAGAATCGGCGTTATCGTTACCGGCAGCGACGGCAAAGTGAATACCAGCATCAACGGCACCGTTGACGGCACGGTCAAGAGCTGGAGATTTGCCACCACCGAGAGACATGTTGGCAACAGAACCCTTGAAGCCCTTCTTTCCCTTCTTAGCCTTTTCGGTGTGGGCGTTAGCAGCCCATTCAACACCTTTTACAACATCTGCCATGGTACCGGAACCGTTTGATCTGAGAACCTTGACGGCGTAGACTTCGGCCTTCTTAGCAACACCATATTTATGACCAGCAACGGTACCGGAACAATGAGTTCCGTGTCCATTTCCATCCTCATCGGCATCGCCAGTTGGGATGGTCTGGCCCCAGTGTGCACGACCTTCGAAATCAACGTGTTCAGTGTTGGTTCCAGTGTCGATAACATAAGCATCGACTCCCTCACCAGCATCAGCGGCATACAAGTATTTGTTGTATGTGCTGAAGGTCAAGGTATCTCTGTGGGAGATACGAGCCAAACCCCAAGGAGCGCTCTTCTCAACCTCGCCCGATGGATCTTCTAATGTGTGTACGACGGAATCCTTCTCAACATATTCGACCTGCAAGAGTAATCATTAGCACGATTGTTACGTAAAAAGAATGTACCATGAATTGACGATGATGAGCCATCACGTGCGGCCTTGTTGCTGTACGTGATTGAGCCGGCAACAATGGGCTTGTGTGGGCCTTGTTGGAAGTATGGGGATAAAGGGATTCACCAAGATAAGGATGTTCTGAATCCAATTGGAAACGAAATCCAGGGTAGAAAGCACGCAATTGGTGCTGCAATGATAAGAAGGATTGTACTTACATCAGGATGTCTGCGGACCTCTTCGATGACCGAGTCATCAAAGTGACCGGAGTAACCCAAGAAGTCACTGCCAATGTTGTATGTGTGCTTGAGACCCTCGAAGATATCGGTGGTAATTGGGAATTGTCCTCTCTTTCGGAGCTCGGTTCGTTGAGCTTCGCCATTTGAGTGGATGTCTTGAACCCAGCTGTGATGCTCACTGGCAGATGCCGCGGTGACGTGCTTCTTGAATACAACAATGTAGGAGGCTGGAACCTCTTCAGAATTTGCTGATGAAAGGAGAGGAGCAACGCCCTCGTGAATGGTTTCGGTGCTGAATGTTGGTGCCGCAGAGACCAATAGCGGCAAAAGCGATACGCTGAAGATTCCACGCATGATGAATAGATGTGATGTATGAGAAAACAAAGAGTTTATATGAAGCTTAATTAATATCTAGAAATGACAAGAGTGATGGATGAAGAACAGTGATAATGCTGTCTTCGAGATAAAGAGTATTGATGAGAAGAGAAGAAGATGATGAATGATGAGTGATGATGGAGGGCTTGAGAGGTGTTGAAGTACTACATGAACTGCGAAGCTCGGGGAAGCGACAGAGATGCACTAGGCAACTACGGGGGCGATGCTCGTTTGGGTCTAAACCACTTTAGGAATTAGCGTCTGAGTTTATCAGTGACGAATGGATCACGCAGACCGAACTGACGAAGCGATAAGGGAGGGAATTTGGGGAGGCTTGTCGGCTTAGAAGGAACAGTATGGTATGGTGTGGTATGGGTGTGGGTACGGGTAAGAAAGCTATCGTAGCTCTAATAATCCATTAGGGTGTGAGACAATCCGATCATGTAAACAAAACAATGCAAGAGGATGGGGACAATAGTGAATTATGGATTATGGATCCTAGTTTCTAAGTTGTCTTACCTTCCAATGTAGGTACTGTTTCTCTCTTTCCTTTCCTTTCGTTCCCTCGTTCTCTCGTTCTCTCGTTCTCCCCCGTACTTTGGACCTTTTCGACCGAAAGTTTACTAGGTAGATACGGATCTGCAGTATCGTGAGCTATCGGTATCGTGATCTATTCATCTATCGTGTTATCTATGGTTGTAATGATCAAACAATGTCGTGAAACTCAAAATGCTGTGTTGTTATATGGGAAATGCAATAATGGTGGCGCTTTGTTAAAGGTGTATGCAAGAGATGCATCGATTTTAGTCTCTACCATAGAATGAAGATCTCTGGATGTGAATCATGTGATGGTGCCGCGGCAATGATATGTATTTTATGTATTATATTATATACCGTGTAGGATGCAGGATGTACGAGTAAGTCATTCAGTCCTATCCCTTGAATCATCAGATAGGGAAGTTGCGATGATCCTGGTTTCACACCAACCTTGGAACTGTTGAGTTATCCAGCTTTTGGGAGCTTCCAAGCCCATGTCTGTTGTGAGTGATTATGATGATAGAGTTTAAGGCGACCGACAGCTTGCGCTCACTCAGGGTCTTAACTACCCGGTCTTGAGCCAGTCAGCTAGTCGTATCTAACCAGGTACGTACTTTATTTATAAGCTGGCTGGGTCTCCACACCATCATTCAGGTACGAGAAATGTAGCGAAACTCGGGGTCAATCAATGAAATTCTACCAATACACTCACACCTACACCTACCTAGGAACCAAAAGAAACATCCGCCTATTCTCGAGCTATTCTTGAGCTATTCTAAACAATAAGGCGGTCGAGGCGGTGTCATACCATACCCTACTTGTCAGTTTCATTCGGTGTGGCTTTCACCGTGATATGAAGTGAAGGCAAGATATGAAGATACGAAGATATGAAGATATGAAGATCTGATTGATAGCAAAAAGTCTCAAAATTCAAATATTACTGGGAAGCAGGAAAGCAATCCACCACCCATTCGGTATTATTCGGTGTGGCTTTCTTCATGATGTGATTGATCTTTAGTTGATAGTATAGTTGTGTAGTAGTGTCGCTGTAAGGGAAATCCACACGATCAAATTGAAACGGTCAACCTCACACGAGACCACTCAAATGTATGCATTTCTAGTCATCGCATACCGGTACCTATTAGCTTCCTAGCCTCCTGTCTATTAATTCCAATCCTTCCTGTATCTGATCTTCTGAATTCACCCCCAGTGAGACAATCCTCCGCATGATTTCTATCACTATTTCTATCGATAAATTCAATATTGAGTCAGAAGCGCTGAGCATGTGTCAGAGCACATTCTGGCTTCAGGCTGATTGTAGCGCTGACACGTGATCCTCGATTTTGGATTGTTGATAGCTCATAGCTCAAAAGCTCCGAAAGGGGTTTTGGCAATGGCTTCCGGAATTAATGGGTTGACCAGGAATTGTTCCACGACGATAAATTTCGATGCAAACAGATACAGATATTTTGAAATCCCAAAAGAATCAAGAAAAGAATCGTTCACAGTGGATTTTTGTAGATTTCATTCTCACTTCAATCATGACTTACATACAATGTTCATGTTTAGGCATTAGTTTTAAGGCTACAACTTTTAAGCTGGCTGGCCTTGCCATTGACGATGATGTTCATAAGGCTGACATCATGAATTGAGTGAATAGCAACAACTTTGGACCTATCTACGATGAACTTATGGTAATTTGGCAATTGAGATTATTTTCACTACATCTCACATTTCCTCACATTTCTACAAAGTGTCAAAATTGGGTTGATACTGTTAACCCAGTTTCGTGTATCCCCACCTCGCGTACCTGTATCAAACAAAGCCCAACTTCGATGCAAGTCAACCTTGATCGCAACTTATTAGATTCCAATAATTCAAAAGGACGCAGGATCGAACGAAATCCTTAGAAACCGAGATAATTTCAAAAACTAATGCGGGGCAAGTAGAAAGATTGATCCCCCAAGCTGGATATAGGCGGGGTGGAATATGTCGACACGAGGCCGAAGACATCGCTCGTCGACTGCGGCATCAAATCCACCTGAAGCAACAAAAGCTACCGCAGAACTACAAGTTCTCCTAGATGGTCTATCTACAGCTCTCCAAAAGCGTCTTGAGAATGCATATCCCGATCTGCCATCAATTGTTGAACAAGTTCAGAGTATTCGGGTGTTTCTAATAGCATCCTCGCAAACATCGCGATCAAAAGACGACTTTAGACATCTCCATGGATACCAAATCCTGTTGAGTACCCTTCGAGCGTTCTCGGGGTTCTATAATCCTTTTAAGAGGAATCAGCAAGATAAAATTCGACTCTTTGATCTTCTCGAAAACATATTGGGGGTGTTGGCACAAACATTTCGTGATCATCATGGGAATAGGAGATACTTCAAGCGCCGGGTGGAAGGAGGAGGATGGGCTGCTTTAGAGCAAATAATAGCTAGTATTGGTATTGGTGGTAGTGAGTCTGATATATGGACCGAAGCACAGCTTTTTGGGCGGCTTCTAGCATTCGCTTTGGACGACAAGAGATTTGAGACTTTATGTCAAATTGCTGCTGAACATCATCCCTCAAGAATCGAGTCGAATGATCCCGTAGCATCTGAAGATGTCAAAGACACAGTAATCGCACCCCAAGATCCGGAACGCGAGTTTGAAAACATCAAGAGCGATGAAGAAATTCTCGAGTTGGTGGAGACTCGTTTACAAGCCATCCTGCGCGAGAGTTCGTTGCTACATCATGCAGATATTGTTCCAGTTATCATAGACTTCTGGAAGACCATACCCCGAGTTTCCAACGCTCCGGTAAATCCAGCTGCATTGGTTGTTATTCTAACACTGTCCAAAATTTCTTCAATCTCAAATCACAGTTTGTTGGCTTTGCATTCGACGGGAGTACTATCCACTCTGCTTCCGCTTGCTTTCGATTCTGATTCTCCCCTTGCTACCACCGAGAGACAGACCGTCGAAAACTTGTGCGGTTCTTTGATGTCACTCGGTATAAGCTCCTTAAATGATGCCCAATATCTAGTCTCTAGCCAGTCTCCTATTGCCAGCGAATTTTTGCTTCGCACGATGAAGAAATCTCACACTCCTGCGTATATCCAATTTGACCTTTCTTTAAATGGCTTTGCTTCAATAGAACTTCCCACGCTGGCAAGGTCTTTTCCACCACCATCAACGGTGGGAGGTTATACCTTCACGGCCTGGATTTTCGTGGATAAATTTGATCCAAATGCTCATACAACTATCTTCGGGGCTTATGATGAGACTCAAACCTGTTTTCTACTGGCGTATCTTGAGCAGGATACTCACAATTTCATTTTACAAACATCTATTTCCTCGTCGCGACCTAGTGTCAGGTTCAAATCGACAACGTTTCAAGAACGCCGTTGGTATCATATTGCAATAGTTCATCGACGTCCTAGAACAATGACTTCGAGTAAAGCAATTCTTTATGTCGATGGGGAATTCGCGGAGCAAGTCAAATGTCAATATCCGGCGCCTCCACCACCCACAAATGCTAGCACAGAAAGTTTCGCGTCCTTCACCTCAACCAGTGCGAAGGCACACCCAGTTCAAGCCTTCCTTGGAACTCCACAGGATCTCTCTACTCGTCTTGGGCGTGGTGTTGTCTTTTCTCGTTGGTCTTTGGCTTCAGCACATCTCATCGAGGATGTGATTAGCGACGATTTAGTAGCTGTCTACTATCGCTTGGGGCCACGATATAATGGAAATTTTCAAGATTGTATGGGATCGTTCCAAACGTATGAGGCATCTGCGGCTTTGGGAATGCGTCAGGAGCTCATGCATCCCGGAAAGGAAGATAATTCAGACATCCTCAAAGCTATACGTGGAAAGGCTAGCATATTAGTACCGGAGTCTCGCATCATACTAAGCATTCTGCCTACTGCTATTCTTGGAGAGGAAGACCGACTAAAAGGACCTGAATCTCAACTTTTAAGGGGGCTAAATCGAACAGCTTCAAATAACTTATTCCAGTTGACACACAATAGTGGTACCTCCATAGCTATCAATGGATCCACGCCTGCCATCAATGATGCCTTGACTAGAGCCCATGGCACTGCGATCTTGACAGGTGAGCCAGTAGTCATTGTTCCCCAAGCTCTGGACGATGCAATGTGGAGGCTTGGAGGGTTTACTGCAATTGGGCTGAAGTTAGTCGAAGCCGCCAACACAAAAGAAAGTATCGTTCGGGCTGTCGAAAATCTATTTGAGAGTATTAATGCAAGCTGGCGAAACAGTGAGGCAATGGAGCGAGAAAATGGCTACGCGATATTGGGTGCCCTTCTTCGTGGCAAGATGGGTGCCGGAACTGTTATTGCGACGAGGACAGGTAACTCAGACACCTCGAATATGAGCGAAGATGATCGTAATAAACTTGGTTTCCAATTGCTGAGCTTGGTACTGGATTTTGTTGGCTATAGCCATGAGACACCTGAGGAATCATTTATAATTAACCCTCTTGCATACCGTATCTTACTCGTCGACTTTGATATGTGGCGGAAGACAACTTCACTCACCCAAAGGTTATATTATAAACAATTTATTACGTTTGGTGTCAACAGCAAGTACCATGAATTCAATTCCCGTCGCTTATTTCGAATGCGTAAGTCTACTACACACACTTGAAATTGATTACCTTAGCTAATTGTTCGCAGGGATTGTGAAACGATTTTTAGATGCTCTAAAGGCCGAATTGTTCCCCGCGGATGTGTTTCCTTCTTTTATGCAAGCACTCACCAGTTTAGTAAAATGTAATATGACAGCGGAAGTCTTTCGTTCTCTTGCTCTTTTCATCACCTATGCATATCACAAGCCTACGGGTTCTGCTTCGAGAACCCCCAAGAATCCTGGGTCAACGCTTCCAACGCGATCCGGCACAATATCAAGGGGACCAAGAAGACCAACTATTAGCACTGTTTTCGACGTAAATGAGATAGCTTCGCCGACAATGACTAAGAGACAGCTTGGAAATTCAGTGCTCGGAATGTATACTGAGCTTTTGTGTGAGGAAGGCACCACTTCAAACATTCGAAAATTTGCTAGGACTGTGACGAATAAGGTATTTATTCTAAGTTTGTACTCATTGAGATTTTCTCCTGACATTATTAGTGGCTTTTACATCTCTTAACGGAGGATGATCCACAAGTTGTGGTTCTTGGCTCGAAGATATTAGCCCGTCTTCTAGTGGTCCATGGCTCTAACTATGCGTCGAAATTCTCGAGTAAAACCGGAGGCTTTACCATTATGCGTCATAGATTGAAAAGGTGGTGGGATATCCCAACATTATGGCCCATTTGTTTTGGTATCCTATTTGGACATGACGTCGCGAATATTGATTTCGATCAGCCATTTGAGTTATACAATCTTCTGGAAACATTTGGCACAGGCAAAATTGTATATCCTAATGTGCTGCCCGTAATCATGACGATGATGCAGCATGGTTTGAAGGATGTCTTACGGAATCAAGATGATCCCGACTCGCCACTTCACGACAAGGGCAATGGAAGAGATCAGGATTCACCAACAGATACGCTTAAGCCCCCAACTCGACATAGATCAATGTCTCTTACGAAAGAACTTGAATCTCGGCGTAAGTTTGCTGCTGGTTTTCTTGCAGGACCCTACTCTAACCATGGAATAGAATCTCAGCAGCCTAAAAGAGAACGATTGGCAGAGCAAGTTGTTATTCTACACACAATCATCCGATTTCTTGCAGACTTGCATAGCAAATCTCAAGACTTTAGGGACTTCGCCTTATCTTCAGACTACGTCAGATATCTGCTTGCCGTTTTATTCCCCGTAGTTGTTAGTTCGGATTCTGTTAGTCCGGAGACGGAACTGAACTCTCGTGACTCTGCATTGACTTTCGAAGGCGACGATGTCATTATAAGACCGGTGTCTCGCGTATCAGCTATGCCTACACCCATTGTTCGTACATCAACAGTAGAGACTCTCCTTCCACCTAGTCCTACAACTCTCAAAGCGAAGCCTCTTCGTCGGGGATCATCATTCGTGTTGTTAACATCTCGCCCCTCAGAGTACAGCCCGTCTTCTGCTAGACTTAGTTTGATCATGTCGCCCAAGAAAAGGATCGCCGCACAAAAAGTTAGTAACGCAATAGTTGAAGGCATGTTAGAACTAGTTGTCAATGTCTTTATTGACCAAGTCATGGCCCGTAAAGAGTTTCCCGGATTTGGATTGTTTCTCAAAGTTCCTCCTGGCTTCCAAGAACACCAGGCGTACTTTGAATCATACCTGCTACGTAACATGATATCTCAGCTCGGGACTACTGTTCAGTTGGACCAAAAGTCATTATGGGAGCCTAGAGTCATCCAGAACATGGCTCGTTTTGTTCTCCATATTGGTGAAGCTGTATTCGAAGGCTGGTTTCTTGGCGGAGCTGAAACACTATTGGACTTTGCAGGAATAATACTAGAATACTTGGAGCGGCCCGAAGTGTCCAAGATCAAAAGTGTCCGCCTGTGCAGTCAAGCCATTGCTTCGATCAAAAGTGTTTTCCTTCGAGTCGTCTTACTTCGTCTGTCTGAGCTTGATGTGCCAGAAGCTCCCGAGTCGGAAGCATTAGCATTTATGGATAAGCTGCTCTATTGGCAAACCGTAGTTCTGTCTGCCGATGTAACTGAAGATAACTTCTTGAAACTCATCTGTTACCAGCTTTATGTCAAATTGGTTGATAATAAAGAAAGTATACGCTTGGCAGCTGCAAACCTTTGGCGCATATTGCTTGTTCAGAAGCCCGAAGAAACATCTAACATGCTACGCCATGCTATGCCTGGCCAATACAAGCATCTAGATTCAGGATTTAAGAAGCTTACCGAGTTAGATAATGAGACTTTTGCGGAATGGGTTGATAGCTACAGAGCTGAGCTTGATGCTCTGTTCTTTGGTGCAATGTCTCGTGCCTGGGAAGACTTTGTTAACGCGGAAAATGAAAAGAACGAAGATACTCTTAAAGTCCGCGTTACTAAACGACGCGAAAAGCTCAAGCAGTGGCATGCAGATGATCTTAATGATGAAGATATATTGTTTCGTCATGATCTTGCATCAAACTTATGGATGAAGAACATTTATGCATCCGAACATCTTAAGCACCAAAGAGCACAACAAGATCAGCAAGATAATTTCAGTTTCCTCGTTTCTACCTTTTCGAGGATGGATCGAGAACTCCATAGACCCTGTGCTGTATTTGATCGCGGAATTCCCTTGAAGTGGAAATTGGACAGGACCGAGGGTAGAAATCGCATGCGCCTTCGTATGCTACCAGATCGCGCTGCTCCAAATTATGATTACAAGCCCAAAAGGCGTCCCACTGAGACAAACACAAATGATCTGTTACAGGTTAACACTAAAGTTGGAGGCCTCGCCCCGTCTCAGCACATCGATTCAACACCGAGGTCTGCAGTGTCACCACCTAGGGATTTTGATGGCCAAAATGGATCTGAGAGGAATACCGAGAATCCATCAGACGAAACGTCAAACGAAAATCCGGAGAATGTTGTTCAAGAAGAAGATTTTGAGCTTGTTGATGATCCTAATGAGCCTGGCGATGGCGATGATGGCTTTGAAGACAAAAATAGAAAGGTCATGCGTAGTCTTCAGAGAGGAGATTCAGTTCAACACGTTTTCAATATCTCTAGAATCATTGGACTCGAAGCAGTTGAGGGCCTGTTGATTCTAGGCAAGGATTCTCTGTATCTGATTGATAATGTCTTCCAAAGATCTGACGGAGAAATCGTGAATGTTGCGATGGCTCCTAAAGAGGAACGAGATCCTTATCTACAAATGATTGCTGGTCACAAGGCAAGCGAGAAAACGACCCAACCTCTCAGAACTGAGCAAGAATCAAGAAGTTGGAAGTGGAGCAATGTCATTAGTATTTCTAAACGTCGCTTCTTATTTCGAGATGTTGCTGTGGAAGTCTTTTTCACAGATGGTCGTAGTTATTTGCTTACAGCTATCTCGGCCACTCTTAGAGATGATCTATTTTCAAAGCTTTCTTCAAAGGCTCCACATACTAATGGTAGCTCTGGTTTACCAAATCCAGAAGATGGCTGGCGTCTTGAGGCTCTCAAGGTATCAGACGATACACCAACTACTTTCGGCTCCAAATTTGGCAGCATCTTCAACTCTTCTGCTTGGACTCCAGCAATGCGACGATGGGCGAAAGGAGAAATATCAAATTTTCACTATTTGATGCTCGTTAACACAATGGCTGGTCGTACTTTTAACGATCTTACACAATATCCTGTCTTCCCCTGGGTTCTGGCCGATTATACTAGTGAAGAGCTAGATCTCAACAATCCTGCTTCATTCCGAGACCTATCAAAGCCGATGGGTGCGCAGCACAATTCCCGTCAAGCGGACTTTATTGAAAGGTACAAAACATTTGCGGAAATGGATAACACTACTCCCGCCTTTCATTATGGTACTCATTACTCATCAGCTATGATTGTTACATCATACTTGATCAGACTTCAACCTTTTGTTCAATCATACCTGCTACTTCAAGGTGGTAATTTTGATCATCCTGATCGATTGTTCTATTCAATCGCGAAAGCTTGGGATTCTGCATCCAGGAACAACATGTCTGATGTAAGAGAGCTCATACCAGAATTCTTTTACCTTCCAGAATTCCTTACGAATAATAATGGATACAATTTTGGCTTGCGGCAAGGGGACGGTGGGGGTATAGATACTGTTGATCTTCCGCCGTGGGCTAAAGGCGATCCTAAAATATTCATTGCTAAACATCGCGAGGCTTTAGAAAGCCCATATGTGAGTAAGAATTTACACCAGTGGATTGATCTTATCTTCGGTTGCAAGCAACGTGGAGAAGCTGCTATAGAAAGTGTGAACGTATTCCACCATCTTTCATATCACGGTGCAAAGAATCTTGATACTATCGAAGATCCAGTCGAAAGGCTAGCTACGATTGGAATCATTCATAATTTTGGTCAAACACCTCATCAAGTATTTTCTAAACCTCACCAATCTCGAGAAGATATGCGTCAAAAAATAAAGAGACTGGATACTTCAGCAGAATCTCTGACTCGACTACCATTTCCGTTGATAGAAAGTCACGAACGTGTCGCATCACTCACTTACTCCGCTAAATTAGATCGACTTCTCTGTTCCACGGCGTTCCGTCTAAATCTTCCTCCAAGCTATGATAAATACCTAGAATGGGGCTTCGCCGATAACAGCGTCCGGTTTTACTTCAATGACTCCAAAAAGCTCGCTGGGCTTTTTGAGAACCTTCATCAAGGTCAATTATCTACCGTCATTTTTGCCTCTTCACAAACGCTCATCACAGCTGGCGAAGATTGTGTCATTTCCGCTCATACAATCATAACATCCTCGTCAAAAACTGTTGACCTCCAACCTCGCTCTTCTCTCTTCGGGCACAAAACACCTGTGACTACTCTCGCAGTCAGTAAATCCTTTAGTACAATGCTCAGCGCATCATCCGATGGTGTTGTCCTTCTCTGGGATCTTAATCGTTTAGAATTCGTTCGCAAACTTACTCATGGTCGTGCTGTCGAATGCGCACGTATTAATGATGTAACTGGTGATATCATGTTATGTCGCGGTCAAAAGGTTGCTCTCTATACCTTGAACGGCGAAGCACTACTCGAGCAAAATGTCTGTACAGATCTAGGACATGATGATTATGTACATAGTTGTGCATTTTACGAAGGTACTGGGAATGAATGGTTGGAGAGTACATTATTATTCACGGGGCATAAAAGAGGAATAGTGTGTATATGGCGTAAAATTGTGGGTAAACAAAGTGGGAAATGGGAATTAGAATTGGTGAAGAGATTAGATCATGTGGATGAAGTAAGAAGAGATGCCAGTGTCAATAGATCGGCAGGGCCGCATGGAAGAAGAACAACGATCAATGGAAATGTGGAGGCGGGTATTACTTGTGTGGTGCCCATGGAGAAAGGAGTTTATACTGGGGATGAAGAGGGGAGAGTGGTGAGTTTTGAACTTTTTTTCTCTTAATTCTATGAGAGTGGAAGCTAATTATAATATCAATAGTATGAATGGACGTTAGTCCAGCGCGAACGATAGACTAGCAAGGACAAGACAGAGCAAGATACACAGTCAAGTATAGAATTGATTATATCACGATAGTCCATACATAGAGCAGAGGTGAGGGAGGTACTATGGTATTCAAATCTTCACTGCCTAGAATAAAAGAACAAAAGATATCATGAGGATTACGAGGCGTAGGGCGTTTGTTTTCTTTTCTTGCTCCTGGGTCCGTGTATTTGCAAAATGTAATTACAATCAGTATAGATAGACCTCTTGTTTATAGTAGATCTGGGTTCAACTCCTAGATTTTCGATGGCTGGTGGTAGGTGGAGTGCTTAGCATTTGATAGCATTGCTTTATGAGGCGATTGTAGTGGGAGCTGCGAGGAGAGAGGGAAAATTATGTATGTAGCGTGTGATTCTTTGTATGGTACCTAAGGAGATAGATAGATATCCAAAATTATGAATTTGAGTATCAAATCGCTAGCCAGTCCTTTACTCCTCTTTGAATTTGATGCTCATTTCATTATGTACCTACTACTTATCAATTCCTTTCGGCGACGGCTCAACTCCGGCTCGTATTCCTATTGCCCCACTCCCCTACGCCCCCTGCCCCGCCAAAATCTTCACTAAAAAAGTGGCTAAACCAAATCAACCAAAGCATCCTCACTCAAATATTTGAGGAAGACATCTAACTATCTATGTATCTTTATCTCGAAAGAAAGAAAAAATTGCAAAAAGAGAAATTCCGAATCCGGGAATCGAACCCGGGGCTACTCGGATCTGGTTAGGGACCATGAAAGCGAGTTATGTTAACCCCTACACTAATTCGGATTGAATCATTATTGTGATTTGTTGGAGGACAATAGGGAGTCTAGGTATATGAAGGAAAATATCGTGGGAGTGAGTGATTGGTTCGTTAGATGGGTGTGGGTTTGGGGGTTTTAATGTCGCTGTGGTCTTTATCGTTTTGTTGTTATTAAGAATAAGAGCATTCTTGAATGATCTGGGTTATAGGGAGAGTGGCAGTATGATGATGGTATCAGGTATTGGATACCTGGATTGTGTTTATTGTACATGAATAAGTATCTAGCCACAAGGGATTGCAGTAGATTGATAATGATGGGATTAAGTGGCAGTTGGGATATTTTCTTTGAGTTGCGGTATCTATGAAATGGTTGAGCAATGAGTATATAGGTTTGTTGAACAAAACAGCTTACGGGATACACAATTCAATGCTGTCAAATAGCCATTGGGAGTATGTATAGAGAGCCGCTGAGTAGCTCAATTATGTGCCCATAAGACGGAAATTTTTGAAGAATAATATGAGCATCACTATAAAAACACAGAATCAACAAATAAATGTGAATCATCAATCATTAATTCATTATCTAATATCGTCAGATCCCAACATTATATCTTTGGAACCCCTTCATTCATTCATCACTGCCCTTTCACATTCAACCGTTTGGATTTCAGTTTTAAACGAAAACCGCATAGTTATCTCTTTACAAATAACTGCTGTCAACCCACCATTCGTTCAAATAAGCACTTCCCAGAACGGTGGTGATGGGAACAGCTTCGCTGATGGAGGAACTGAAGGTTGCTCTTGGTCCTTCGGAAACAACGGAACCAGGTCCAGTGTTGCCATATCTACTGAGAGTTAGCATTTTTCTATGTGAAGTAAGATGAACAACCTACTCTTCAAAGACAACATGTTCAGTGTTGGCGGTAGAGCTACTCCAAACACTCCATCCAGCAGCCTTGATGTTGTTTCCCAAGTAAGAGTTTTGGAAAACGACTCTGGCATAGTTTTGCCATGGACGTCCCAAGTAATTGTTGTAGGTGGTGACGCTGGAATTGATGTTTTGAATGTTCGAGTTGTTGATCACATACCAAGATGGGTTAGTGTCAGAGGCACGTCCAGATGCAGTGATGGATCCGGCGGCAATGGTGCGGATGTCGTTGTTCTCGAACCAGGCTTGAGCGGTTTGACCGAAGATGAAATCGATGGCACCAACAACGAGACATTTGGCATAGAGTTGAGTTCCAGTGTTGGCAAGAATAGTATCTTGGTATCCGATGAATTGAGTGGCATAATATCCTTGGTTTGTGGTGTCTATGAATAGCGTGAATCAGTATTTATCTCTAACGAAAACCTTGGGGCTTCAAAGTTGAAAGATGATAGACAATAAAATTTGTCGTAGAGAGGAACAATTTAGGATGGATTGGGTGAAGAATATATTGAACCAATGAACTTACGGGCAGAGATAGCAAGATTTTGACCGTTGGAACTGATATGTCCGAATGTGTTCTTAATGATGAGATTATAGACCTTGGTGTTCTTGTTCCATTGACGTAAAGTAGCTGTCAAATCATCGGAGGTAGTATCTTTGAGTGCAAGGTTGTAAGTCAAAGTGACTTGGTTACCATCATAGGTGCTTGCATCTGTAGTGTACCCCTGGATTGTGAGGTTGGATTTGAGGGCTGGAACATATACTTGTTCGGTATAGGTTCCAGGGTAGATGAAGAGATATTGAGGTGTGGTGGTAGTGGTGGAGAGGGCATTCACTCCTTCTTGAAACGTTTCGTATGATCCTGATGTTTGGCCGGTTGCGTCGACAATAACAGCACCTGATGGTGCAGAGGTCCTGGGGACCGCTCGTGCCTCTAGGGGAGCGGCAGAGACTGCTCCTAGAAGAGTGGCCGCAAATGAAAGGATTGGGATTGAGAAATACATGATAATCGATGTACACAAAGGGAGCAATTGTTGTTGAGAATGAATTTTTCCGGAGAAAGCCTTGGTGTTATATACTTGGATACTTCAAACTATGTCATCTATGATTGGTGCAAGAAAATTGACGAAGTTGTCACATACACCGCCAAAGGTAGTGAGTATTTTTCCGTGATGGATTGATGACTTGGCTGGATAGATGAAAGCATGCAAGAGCAATTGAGGGCTTCCTCTGAATTGCGACATCGGCGTGGCCAGACTTGAAGCCAAGTCCTTGTCTTTCCGAGCTTGACAAACTTTCAAGTTAGAATGAGTGACTGCAGCACCGTTGTGACAACAGGCAGGCGGTGCTCGGAGCTGCAATCTCATTGACATGAAGTGGAGCGTAAAAAGTATTGGAGTTAAATCCCAATCTCTGGGACAAGACCCTGACAGATCTTCTGCAATGTAGATTACATGATAATCCGCTAGCAACTTTGCAAGGTAGGATGACGCGGAAGCTAAGAACGTCGATATGTATGTCACGCTAACATGTATTCATTTTTACCTGCATGAAAAATATGCGTTTCGTATTCTTCATCTGATTTTGTTTCCAATGAACATATGGGTCAAAGGCATGTTTTCAAGAGATGGCTTCATCGTGTAAAGCATTGCACCATTTTTGTCTCACCGCCTAAGCTTGTAAGAGTTGGTTTGATTTATGAGGACACATTCACTTGTTCAGTGGACGACCGAGTGATGCAAAACACAAATTAAGCCATATCGTTGCACAGTTGTAACAATAAAGATCTAGATGCTGCAAACACCGTGGTTGAAGAGAAGAGACTAAGAATTTTGCCGGCGCCGAGCCTCATAAAATGCGAAGTCTTGCCTCGGCTCTTCCCGAAGATTTATGGTTATCATCAACAATATCACGATTTCCTTTACAGTTCGCGTATAGCCTTCGTCCCACAACAACGCCGGCGAGATACGGCTGATGCTGAAAGATACTTAGTGGGTATAGATACATCGGAATGCACCCAAGAGAGGAAAACGATAAATTTGGAAATTCAATGGGTTTCGCTAGATCGGGCAATGGCCGTTGAACAAACCCACTTCGGTTACATGGGTCCAGCCCGAATTTTCCGTACCCATAAGGCTTACGAACGAACATTGAACATGCTGCATCTGATATCGCATCCATCATGCACATCTGATGTGTGTTGATCAGGCACGAGAGCCGATTCGTCCCAGTGGACAGCAGAATCTCGTCTATTTCCGGAGGCTCCTCATTTTAGCAACATTCGATCCCACGTTTTTGTGAAAACCCTTCATTACCCACGTGTTTGGATATCAGTTCGAGCCAATCTCGACTTTCAATCATTACCTAGACCACATTTAAACAGCTCACCATATTGTGGAATGAGACATCACGATCTATTCTTTGAAGCTATGACAGATACTCTGTCCTGATACCTTCGATACCACGATATCTTGCTCATCGTAAGCAGCTCCTCCAATCCGTATGCCCATGGGTGCAAGAGTCTGCCATAATCTTCATACCCTCCACTGGCCTAGCAACCTCGGTGAACATGCAGGTGTCGAAGTGCCACAGGAGAAAGGAACCCCCACAGAATTTGCTCTACAGCTCTTTGTGATCCCTCATCTTCTTTAATGCTTCGCTTATCCATTCTGTAGTGAGATAAGCAGCCATCAAATACTGTCAGTGCCTTTCCTCTTTCAGGCTTCAGCTCCGTTTCTCACATCTCTGTCCAAGTGGGCTTTTTTTAATCAATTTTCATTATCAAAAACTGATGCATACCTCTGCCATCCTCCACAAAATCTCAAAAACTGACTTCTTGTTTTGCTCTCATTGCAAATATTATCATGGCCACGATATTCTCGATTTCTTGGCGCCAATATACTTTTGAGATATAAACTAAAAATTCCTAAGCACCGACATCCAAGACCACCTTATCGTTGAAAGAAGTCTGGGCAGTCACTCCCACTCGGTGACTCGGGTGTTAAAACCAGTTGCTTTGGATATAGCAAACACATCAAACACAGGACAAATATTAACACAATCATATAGCGATATTAAATTGTGCTGTTTGAGAGGAGTCTGTATTAAAAGTCTTTACTAAGATTTTGAGAATCATGTTCTCCAAGCGTTATCCATTCTTCGTTATCAATGTTGCCACCAAACTTTGATTCATAATTCAAAACGAATATTGAACTCAAATATGGCGTATTACCTCATCAACACAATCAGCTTGGTCAGGGACGACTTGGATCAATTTGATACAGGGAGAATCCTCTATGCTAGGACTGCAAAGGTAATGAGAGGGCGTCAAGTCGACTCGGAAAGCCATGAAGAATTAATGGTTAGGAACTTAGGATTTACCAAAGAAGAAGCTTTTACCCCGCGTTTATCAATTTGACTTGAGGAAATAGGAATTAATAATAGGAGGTCTTCGAAAATGAAAGTCTCCGCTGGTGTTAGGGTTTTCAAATACACATATCATCTCAAACCCTTCATTACTATTCACACATTCACATGTATCTAATATGATATTATTTCTTAAATTCTTCTAAAGTCGTGGACATTTCAGTGGATTGGAAGTACTTCCATACAAGTAAACTATTTTAGACATTCAGTACATGTGAAATATTGAAGCGGCTTCGGAATTTCAACTCCTAGTTCCACTCCATGTACTCACCTTATTTCAAACCCTTCCTAACGATCTGCTTCACACCAGCTCTCATCTTGAACGTAAACCACATGTCAACAGCCTGCTGCAAATTTAGTTGCATCAAAGTTCTTGGAGTACACAACCATCTTCTAATAAGCAGATCAAATCAATCACTCAACTCAGCATCTTCCACTATCCGAAATCTACATTCTTATTATTCCCTCTTGTAATACCCCGCCTCGAAGATTTCCTCCTCTTCTTCTCATACTCCCAAAGAAAACATTCATCTTTTCAAAGCAAGCCCACATGCAAAGCCTATTCAATATTTTCCAATATCTAGCACATTTCTTGAATCTCCATCATCACTATCTCCCAGTCGTCTATTCTCATTCTATTCCACATATTCCATTCCCCTTATACCTCAATCTTCGCTTGCATTCACCTCTACCGCCGACAAACCATAGATCCAAATCCTTCATGACTTCTAGTCTTTTTCTCCTCTACTCCCTCCAATACTCTCATCATTGGGATTTCCCTTCACGTCACCACCAATATTATAATAGCATGTTTTCCCAAGCTATAAGTTAGAACCACACACTAAGCCATCTCAGGCTACTCTTGTCTTAATTCCCAAAATTCATATTCCAGGAACTCAGAAAGAAACAAAATGATCCCCTCAGTCTCTACATCATATATCCCAGCCCATACGAAAGCGTGATCATACAGCATGAACACGTCTCATCACAACCGTACGGAATATCATTCATTCTACGCCTCTCTTTATTCTACTTACCGCCTCCCACACCCTCCATCCTTCTCAACTCGGCGCACCACCACACCTCTCTCCAACCCACCACCTCCATACTTACACCTCACCTCCTACCCAAACCTTCCTAAGGCCTGCCTAAGCATAAAAAACAATAGGCATCATAGCAATCTGCCTCCTCTATTGCACACCAAGAACAACTCACATAATGAACAATCCCATGCCCATCCATTACCAAGCCCAAAAATTCACATTTCAAATATTCTTCAAACCTCATCTCAATATCCACCCCCTCCCCTCCCCTCCACAAGACAGAGGCATCAGCCAATATCCATTTCACACTCGACCTATCCTCATAACTTTCCTAACCCCCAGCACCTGCATACACCATAAGCAGATTAAACATAGACAGAAAATCACCCATCTCCTCGCATCCGCGTATCGTATGTCAAAGAGAATATTGCGGAGCATGTATTATAGTAATGTACGAGGTCAATGTAGAGGTAAGAAATACATACATATACGTGCAATGTAAATGGACCAAATTAGCTACAGATAATAAAGAAGGTAGAGAAGGAAAATAGTGACAAGTACGTGGCCAGTGAAAAAGGAAAGGAATATGGATGCCCAGGTTGAGTTCTCCACCTTATACCTTGAATTATTAGCTAGTTGGATGGCATACCAATTTACTAATTTCTACTTTATTGAATCGGCATAGGAAGCATTGTGAATTTTGAATCAGCTCTCCAAAGCAACGTGTAAATGAAATTGAGTTATAATATGATATGGAAGATATTGAAACATTCAAAGGCAATAGACGATCGCTTGATATATTCATACAATTGGCATGTTGCAAAAAAAAAAGTCACTAGTTGCTCATTATCCGACCCATTGCCCCCCCCTTAAAACCCGCATGCCATTTCCTGCAATTTCATCAATCTCGCCATATAAACTCCCAAGAAACCTCTTGCCAAATTCACCTCCGATTATCATAATTGTGGCAAGGTCATTAAGAAGAGCCAAGACCACATTTTCAATTCAATCCAATTTGATTGCATTCTTTCATTTCGTTGGTTATTCCTTATCTTCCCTGACAATATCTTCGTAAACCGGGGGTGGACCTTGGTGTTGAATGAGACCTTTTTCTTCTTCGATGCCTTCTTCAACACCAGCATCTTCTTGCTGAACCTTGGTATATTGGCTTTGAGATCCTCTACGGAACAATAAACGCCACATGAAGATAACAACATGGCCAACGACCATACCAACAAGACTGGCAGTGATTCCTGCAACGACACCAATGATAACTGGAATGAAGACGTGTAGGACAACACCACGCAAGAATCTGGCGATGCCGTGGTGTTTGTGAGAGAATCGATGAGGTCTACCATGACCACCATGACCTCTGTGGCTGTCGTGTCCTCCATGATGACCGTGAGGACGGGGATGTCCATGACCTTGAGGTCTGTTGTGAGAAGTTGGTTGGGCTTGGCCACCGCAGCCTTTTTTGAGAGCTGAGAGTTTGTCGGCCATAATTGCTCTCCATTTGCAAAGCACCGTCGTACACTCTTGTCCATCATCGACTGAGTTAGCTAGATGACTCTTCGGTGGTGATGGTACAACTTGTGCATCGCCAATCATCAACTTTCCACTTGGTGTTGTAAGAATCTTGAGTTCAATGTTATTGACGGTGTCCACGAATGTATTACCGACTTCGAGAATCTCAAGGGTTGCCATGACCAGATCAATTTGGTCTTGTTTAGAATATGATATTGGCTTATGGATGCGTAAAGCATAGCCTAGGTCGGGTTCTGCGGCTTCGACCCATTTGTTTTCAGTTGTCTTGATCATTTGTGGAGCTGAAAGACGTTCGAGACTGGAGTCCATATCGATGGGATAGAATTGGAGTCCGTTAAGAAGTACACGATCGAGACCATTATCGTGCGAGACGGAAAAATTGAACATGAGTCTATTCAATCCCGTCAAACCGTGTCGACGTCCCTGTGAATCCAAAGTCTGGATGGCGATTGGACAACCAGGACAGTCGACAGCCAACATTCTGCCTTCTGCCTCGATAGCAGCATCGAAAGGTAAAGAATCTATGGCATTGCTGGCAGATTCCGAAATGGCTGGAGGTAATAGAAATGCTTGACTAAGGGTTGCGAGAGCAGCCCCCGCTCCGAGTGTGATAAATCGCATAGTGATGTGGATCGATAGATTGGGAATATCGTGGGTAATGTTGTGTTGCTTGCCGTCAAAGGGAATATATGTTGTCGCAACCGGTAGACCTGCTACTTTATGACGAGGTCTGGTAGAATGTTCTTTCAAACAGAATATATGAGATTTTGCGAAAAATAATACGAGTGAGTGAGTGAGTGAGTGAAGTATAGGTAGGTTATTGTGTTGATGGTGAAAAGATGAGGAAAGGTTATGGTTTCATGTCAAGCCTGAGCGTCTTAAAGGGACGATAGTGAAAGGAAGCGGCGAGGTTCCACTAATGGGCACAGCCTCCATAAATGTCACTACCTACTGGTAGTAGGTACGCCGTAATTAAATCATATTCTTCACTAGTAAATTGAGCACGGGGTTTTAGCGTAGGGAAAGGATGGTTTCGGCATTTGCTATTTCCGGTACACGTGATGTGGCTGCTGATAACGCACGATTATATAATCATTATCAGCAATCACAAGCGAGCCATCAGAACAAATAGATTCCGACTCGCCGATTCTTTCAAGCACAGCTACTTTGTTTTGTACTCCGTATTGCAATTTGAAATGGAATCCTACGATGCATGAATCCTAAGATGTGATTGACTACATTTGAGTCTTGTACTATTGAAATGTACTATCGGAGGTATGTACCTCGTACTCATCACATACGCTCATACGTACATACAATCAATCAAATGACAGCGAGAGAAGTGATGAGTCTGCACTCGTTGGGCATTTCTCTTGCAAGTACTGAAGCCTCAACAATCACATCTCAAGATGTATACCCTCTTGAACTTTTTTCTTCCTACTTTTGCCACTATTTTCTCCATATCTTTTCCTCATTCTGGGGTCTGGGCATTGAGCTTCTTTTGTTTCCCTTACTTTCGGTGTAGCAACACTCAGACCGAATCGATTCAGCAATGGGCGACCCCCACTGAAATACCAACTGTATCCATTATGAGTGGAGAGATTTGGGGAGCTGCACTGTCAGATGATGTCAACAACCCTTGGTACATAGTACGAAGTAGGTAGCTATCATTTCTGTTTTCACTCTACGTCAAGTACCAAGGACCTTCTTAAACTAAGTACCAATCTTCTCGAGAATACTTTTTATTTCATACAAGAGCATTCATTGTCCATTAAACCTTTTCATTCTTGAATTGACTTTGAACGAATATTTTTGAATATTGTGAATTTAGTGCCCTTTTTATAACTTCATTCAATTATCTCAACCAGATCAGATTTCCCGTTGCAGAGACTATCTAGCCTGGTCGCCATCTTTTGTACCTTTTCTTAGTGGGTGTATACTTACATTCTAACAAACACATCAACGATGTTCCGATCACAACTTCTTAGACATACAGCTCGTGCTGCCAGAGCTTCAACAAAGGCAGCTTCATCTCGCACATTACCAGCTCTATCCTCAAGACCAATTCACAGCACAGCTTCCCTTCGCGAGAAGCTTGATGACCCACCCCACGAAGGTTCTTTTGCACGAACCGATTCCTCTGTACATGTCGAATACCCAGAAGAACATGATTTGCCATCCAGTAAGCCAGTACAAGGCAGAGGTGGGCTTCACTTCAAGCGTACACTTGCATCTTTCTCTTTGGAAGGAAGAGTTGGTGTCGTTACCGGAGGTGCCAGAGGCTTGGGACTTGTCATGAGTCAAGCCATGGTTATTAGCGGTGCTGATATTGCAATTGTTGATATGAATAGTATGTGCCATCAACAAATGTCAAGCTGATGTTGTGCTAATAATGCAACAGAGGAAGAAGCCGAAAAGCAAGCAGGAGAACTTGTTGCTTCATTCAAGAGAGAGAACCCAGGAGCAGAAAAGTAGGAAGAGCAATTTTACTTTGATCTTGTAACCAAAGGCTTACGCATCATTTTAGGGTTCCAAAGGTTACCGCCCATTACGCAGATGTCTCTTCTCAAGAATCCGTCGATGCTGCTATTGCCGAAATTATTACCCAGCACGGAAAAATCGATAACTTAGTGACATCAGCTGGTTTCACTGAGAATTTTGAAGCCATCAACTACCCAATCGATCGAGTTCGAAAACTCTGGGATGTTAACGTGGATGGAACATACCTGTTTGCAATTGCCGTTGCAAAACACTTGATGGAGCGTAAGGCTCCAGGAAGCATGGTGTTTATTGGCAGTATGTCCGGTGCCATTGTCAATGTTCCACAACCTCAAGCGCCGTACAACGCGGCCAAGGCTGCTGTCCGACATCTCGCTTCATCCTTGGCTGTCGAATGGGCTCACGCTGGCATCCGAGTCAACTGCATCTCCCCTGGATATATGCTGACTGCATTGTAAGATTTGAGCCCCAGAAAGACCCCGTGGGGGTTTAATTTTTTCTTTCATGTAAGCAAATGCTAATTACGGAAACAATAGAACCAAGAAGATTTTGGATGAAAACCCAGAATTGAAGAAGCAATGGACTTCCCTTATTCCCCAGGGTAAGATGGGTCAGCCCGAAGATCTTATGGGCGCCGTCACTTTCCTTTCGTCAGACGCATCTAACTACGTTACTGGAGGTAAGAACATTTTTCTCCGCAAAGCCCCTTTGAGTCAACTTGCTGACAACATCCCAGCCGATTTACGAGTAGATGGAGGTTACACCCTCACATAATCGATCCATGTTCTTCAACGGGTCATCAAGTGTGTTTATAGCGCCTTTTCTTATGTTCACAAAAGCATTAGATCTTCGAACCCGAGTCATATAGGTGGGAATGGCTTACTGCTTCCTTCCTCTTCCTACTCGGCTTAATGTAGCATGACGAACTTTATGAAAATTTCTTTAAACAACAGACTTCAACTTGACATTCAGTGTGATGTTATTTACGTATCCTACCCACATACCCGCTTGTCACTCGTGTAACCTTCCGGAATATCACAAGATCATCTATCCGTTCATCTATCTCCATTTGACTTCTGCAACCATCCCTTACGATATCACGTGTAACCCCCCACCTAAGGTCCATTTTCTTCCCCTTTTCATAGTGCATACAGTGCGCTCTACAACATCACACTACATTGCACAGCAGCAAAAAACAATTCTCCGAATGAACTTGTGACTTTTTAGACCCTTGAAGATCGGGGGGAGGGGGGTTTATTTTATTCTCATGGGGGTTGGTGCTGCACGGAGTGGTTTGGGTGTTTTGGATTAGGCTGAGTTTTGGGGGGTGGAATGGATGGGATGGTATGAATGAATCAATGAATGAAGGAATCAATGAGTACGCTATGGATCGAAATAGATCTTGTGAACTTGAGGGACAACTAGGTAGGTATCTATGTAGGTATATGAATAGTCAACTCGGGATTGATTGCAAGATGAAGACTGAAGAATGAAGAGTGAGGGATGTTGAATATTGAATTTGATTAGGAAAGATGTTGAATTATGAGAAATAGGTATCCATGTGAGATGCCTAGGTACCCTTTAAATCCGAGTTACAGTTACAGTTTACAGTTACAATCACAGTATGTATGTATTGAAAATTTCTAATATATTGATTCTGAAACGGAATACCAATATTGCTACTTGTGAGCTTCTATCAGCATTTCGAAAATCAAGATACCTACCTATTGAAACACCTACCTAGTATTGAAATATGTTGATTTTGCTTCTAGAGTACCTAGGTATGTAGAAAACAAAATTTGCCGAGTGCGTTGATGCACACACATACAGACATACATAGCTGTTCCAGTCAGATATTGTTGATCATGGTGTTGTTGAATGTCAATTACTGATTGGTTCGATACGACCTCCCTTGTATTTCTCTAGCCGGTACAGAGCTTACCTCCCACTGCATCTGATTCTCAGTGTGCATCTGGCATTTACTATCAGCGAGAGCAGAGCAAGGAAAAAATAATCAAAGCCATCCATCCCATCCATAGTTTTCATTGAAGAAAAAAGAGACATGAGGCTCACCCCAGAGAAGAGACATAAACAGCTCATGTCCACATTCACATTCATATTTACAATCAATTACGTGCGCTGGGTAGACAAACAAACACCAGGGAGATGAGAAGATTGCTGCCCAATCCCTAACATTATTGTCCCAACTTCTTTCCCCCTCCCAAGCTCGTAAGGTGTACCAGGGGCCGGGACGAGAAAAAGTTAATATATTTTGAGGCTTGCTGTGCGCCGAAGAAGAGCACCTACCCCTTCATCACATCAGGGCGAAGAATATTGGGACACCAGATAGACTCGCCAGAAATAAAACCCATTCCGAAGAAAAATATATTTGTTTTGATAATTGAATGATGATATGGAAGTATGATTCTAATATCATAGGATTCTGAAAATTCATTAATTATACTCTTGCAAACATCTCACACAGATTTTGCTTCGAAATATTAGTAAGATGATTTGATATATACAATTTCGAAAAGGGAGCAAGATTTTGGAATCCCCCAGCAATTTTTCGTCCTAATGGCGCCACCCACGCAGAAAAGACCAGCGGAAAAAGAAAAACGAAAACGAGAAACACTTTTCTAGAAGCATTTTAGTGAGTAGTAGGAAGGAAGCTAGAAGGTTGGAAGGAACAATTTGCATTTTCTCGGGTCAGGATACGTGAGACATGGCTCCATGAGTGGAGTATAGAAAGGGCGTGCGTGAGCGAGAAAAAGGGCAAGGGGCGGCTCGGCGGCATTGCTATGGATGGATGGATATTCCCCTGAGTTTGGCAAACTTTTGTTTTGCTTTGCTATGTTAGATTTTGGGTCGTGTCGTATGATCTCGGACGGTTTAGGACTTTGTCGTTGGGTGCTGTTCTTCTGAGACAGTGATTTGCTTGATTGGAATATGGAATATGGGGCACGTTTTCTGCTGGCCTCGGGATAAACACGCGGGATGGGTGGTTGGATGAGAGAGATCCTATTTTCCGCCTTGCTCAAGAGTAATTAATGAGTGCATGAAGCTTGAGGCTCGAGGCTCGAGTCAATTCCCAATAGAGGTTTGATAGACGGTTTATCCTGCCAAAGTTGCTTTAGTATGGTACTAGTTCGTTACTCCATTACTGTTCGTTGTGATATATTGTACTGTAAGTCATGTGGTGTGGAGAAGTACCGGGTGGGGTCCAAAATCCGGGGGATTGGTAACTTTAGTCTAGATATTTAAATGTCTAAATGCAATATAAAAAACTTTGTAAGGATATACAGAGTAGGTATCTACCTAGGTATGTTCCGATGGCTCCAATCGAAACTTCCTATGTTTAGTGAAAAGAGTTGTACTGGATCACAAATTTGTTTCGTTTGTTGGGATTCCAAGTTCTGATTGTTACTCTAGATTGCCAGTCTAGATTCCTGGATTTTGAGAGAGTAACACAATATCATCCCCCATCTTCAGACCAGTAACAATGAACGTCACACGACGCTTCCTTAAATTGAGGCGGAGAGATAAAAAGAGGTCAGATGTTCACAAACGATTCCGTACTTGGATATCGGAAAGGGTTACGCGACGTTTTTGAGTATTGCATATATATAAAGCTGGACGAAAGCTACCTAGTACCTTGAAGATATAGATTAGGAAGGTAGGTAACTTTTTTCTGTTGTGCTGATGAGGACTGAGAGATTTTGTTGTCGCATGGAAAATGCGTGTGTTTGTTGGGATTATTTTCTCGGGTGGAAGGATTGGCCTTGTCTGGTTCGTTCCCTTTCCCTCTTTTGCCTTGACTTTTGCTTGTCTCAAGCTTGTTTGCTGGCTTTTGAAAACAAGCAATGACTCGTTCGTGATCAGTGATTATATGCGTTTTCCCATAGTAAGATGACTACCAAAATCCTGCAACAGCGGTGAGTCCGAATATTCGCATAGGTCGGTAAGATTGAGTTACAGTACGCTATGAAGCGTGCCAGCCCAACTGTAAGACTTATAAGAGACGTACTATGAGTATAATACCAATGCGAGATTGACAACGCGAGAACTATGAGTCGTGCCGTAGATTATCACTGCCGGGGCGGTTTCAAGGCTAGAAACCGGCCTCGCGTTGCATTCCATTCATTTTGCCTTGCCTCGTGCCTCTATGCATGTCGCAAAGCCCCTGAATATAGTTTGAGCTTGGTAGCAACATGTTATTTACCGATTTCGAGTACCAACATGGTCATCGTCATCGTCGGCTTATTCGATACGGAATATACGGAGAACGGAGTGTGAACTCCGTAGAAGCAGGAACTGGGCCGTGTTTCTTGCACGACGATGATGCGAATGTTCTACATTGAGAATTTGAGACAAGAGATGAAGCTATTCTCATGACAATCTTATCTCATCTCATCTCACCACGTCCAATTTCCCTGCATTGATCTTCCGATGGACAGGTAGTACTATAAGATAAGGTATGTATAACATATCAATGCTTTTCAGCAGTGTAAGGGTAGAAAAGGCATACAGTGCAACTTCATATTTTCCGTAGGATGACTAGATGCTCCTCAAGCAAGTCATAAGTCATGAGTTGTAGCAATTGCCACTCAACACGGCATTCTTTGTGTTGTTTCTGACACTAGGATTGGATAGATATTCTCGGGCCCATCAAATGTTTTTTCCAAGTACATACCTAAGTCGCCGCCAAAGTAAGTCAAGAAGGTGGAGTGGCCTTCCAATCCTTGTTATAATGTCCACGCATACTTCGTACAAATGAAGTGAGATTCTCAGATACTCGACAGCATTCTAATGTATGTCCTCTTCCTACCTAGGTAGGTATAGCGCAGTCATGTTATTTTAGATACGTACGCACGAAATAGTTCTTGTGACAATCGAATATCCTTGGCAAAAGAAAGGAGCATACATGAGTGGTACCGGTATCGAAGGAAGTTGCATCCTGGGAAAGAGGCAAACGGTTTTCATTAGACCTCTCCCTCCCTTACCCTACTTTTCTTATTCCTTCTTTTTGCAACATCTCACCATCCCCACAGTATTATATAAACGAATCACGATATCAATGATAACCATATCTCTCCAAGAGCAGGAAAGAAGAGATAATGGCCGAGTAGAATGTGATACCTAGGTAAGAACCCTGGCTTAAGTTCTCTACTAAGCATCAGCACCGGCTACTCCCATAAGGTTTCCACCGTTTTAATTTGATTAAAAGCTAATGTCCCATGAAGAACAATCCAAACCCATAATTGTTCTTATGCGTGAGTGTTGTTGTCGGAGTAGAAAAGTTCAAGTATTAACAAGAGCGAAGGAATGTGTGTGAGAGAGAGAGAGAGAGCTAGATGAAGTTCATTACATGAATGATTGCTCGTCACATTACCTACTGACCATTCTTTACGGACTCGAGAAGTCTTCCGATGAATTGCTTCGTACAGTAGTGTACCGTTTTGTACATACATGATGTAAAAGCCAACGCAAAAAAGTCTCAGAGTCTCCAACAATAACAACAGTCGCCTTGTCATATCCACTTTATATGATCTACCAGGCTCAATTCCTTCTCATCCATATCCATAATTCCATATCCATATCCATATTCATACTCATACCCATATTGTCCGTCGACCTGGCGCCAGGTCCATCATATCATATCCATCCAGATCACACATACAGACCGAGAGAGATACGCTACCTAAAGTAGGTTATTTCTTTCAAATCAAAAAGAAAAGATTTGCAAAACTTGGTTTCCATTTGGTCTCCTTATGATTACTCTATTCTTATGGTTCCCCGAGTCTAATTGCCGATCAATCAATCCATCTCATAATTCATCAAATACTTTCAACTAATTAATCATATAAAAAAATCAGGACTACCAATAAAATCCTATCTTTCTACTACCGGTATCTAGCTACTCGAGTTACTGTTTGCTGTGGACGTACTGTACTGTACTGTACTTACTGTCTTCGTTCTCAACGGAGATTCAAACATACACTGCTTCATATATATCTGCTGGTCGGTACCTACCTATTCTATCTAGACTGTGCTGTGCTGTGCTGTACGGAAGCAAAGAAGCAAGTACCCCGTGCACGTTATACGTTTTTCTGTTCCGACTGACTGGAGCCAAAATGAAAACAAATATAACAAGAATAATAATGATTTATTGCATTTCATAACAATACCGTTTGTCGTTTGTCGTTTGTACCTACATATCTACATACACACCTCCTTCATCAGCCTACCTCCTACCAGATACCTACTAGGGACCTTACCTTACCTTACCAGCCTACCCAATGGAAAATTGGAGAATTTTATCTTTTCAGCTCAACCTTTCTTCCCTCGAATGAAAAAGTTACCCTTCACCATTTGACGACAATCAATATAGGTACTTGTCTACTTGCCTACCGACCGACCGACCTACCTACCTACCTACCTACCGACTCACCTGATAGGTGTCAATGGTTTCAATCAGAGATACTTCATATCTTATTATCTCATTAATCATCAATCTCTATTTACATGACATTTCTCTCTCATCGCCTTTGAGATACAATATTATATATTCCAAATATTCACTGGTGTGAACTCGAAATCGAACTCCCTACCGACCTACCTATCTCCTCCTCACATCAAATCAAATCCACACAAATTCACAAATTCACAAATTCACATATTCACAAATTCACAAATTCACATATTCATATATTCACATATTCAACAAATTCTCATTCCTCGGATCATTTCCGAACCAATAACATTTTTTTTTCTATCATTTTAATCAACCTTCCCCCCTCCCTTGGTACGTACAAAAATGATACCTACCCAAGTGTACATAACCAAAACCTTAAGTTATTAGCCATCTTCGATTCTCTCTGCTTTGCTTTGTTATTCCCTCGGGCTCGGATTCTTATTAATTAGAAGCTTGGAGAAAAAAAACTTCTAGAATTTCTATTTTGGAATTTCATAAACTAAAATCTCATACTATCTTCACTATCTTTCTTAGCTTCACTAGCTTTTTTTTTCCTCATCGTCAATATCCTGGATCTCTTCCTTACAACCTTGTCTTTCTACAGATTTACTTGTCTCCGATCTCCCGTCCCTTTCTATAACCGGCCAATACTTAATATTTACCAAATTTTAATTCCTTACTTTAGTTTTCAGCTTTCTTAGCTGTTAAAGCGCCTTTCTCCTTCACGGTGACGCAGCAACTTCTAGGTAGGCTAGCTGCCTGCCTTAGAAGAGCTGCAGTCACTTTACAAATTTAGGTTCTGGCGACGTGAAGAAGAAGATGGCATTGATATTACCCAAGGGCATTGTGGTCAATTCTCCTCAGATTGGAAGCACCATTGAGAGAATCAAGAATGATCCTTTGGATCTTGCAGACATTGCCAGATTTTGGAAAGGTACCTCATATATCTTGATTAAAAAGTAAAGAATCAAGCTTATTGTCTTCTAGTCTATACCACAACAAAACGAAGACTTCTCGACCCTACAGCTGAGCGTTTAGAGAATTATTGGTGGCGAATATGGGGGAGTCGAAGTCGAGAGTTGGATGCTTCAACTGTTGCTCGACTCTTCGTTCATATCTCAGAGGGTGACACTTTTGTGCCACTCAGAGGACCACCCAATCGCTATGAAAACGAAAAGCCAATGGTACGCAAATCTATTAATGAACCATGGAGCCCCATACTGAATTTCGATTATCAGAATAGTGTAGCCTGTATTGGAAAGACTGCCTCAACTACTTCTGTTGCTCGTGTTCGCAACGATAGCCGATCAAGTACAACGCTGACATCAGTCGCCCGGATACCTGCTCCTATGCCACCTCCAATATTAAAAAAGACTCGAGGTCCTTCTGCAAACGGTCCTCGACCGACTGCACGATTCATATCCCCGCCAGTTTCAGAAGACGAGTCTGGTAGCACAAGCACAAACAAGAACTTTGTACAGTCACCTTCGCCAATTCTTGAGCATACCGCTACTATTGAGGAGAAGATTGAGAAGGAGAAGATTGACAGGAAGTTAATGCCTGCACCGGCAAGTAAGAAATTCGTTGCTTCAGCTTCCAAGAAGAAGAGACCAATTGTTGTCAGGCGACAGAGTTCGCAAACTTCACAGTCTTCGAACGATAGCTCGGCGAGAGTTCCAGGCGGTCAAGGACAACAGAATAGAACTTTGGGAAGGCTGCCGACGTTATCTGTACTGCCAGTCAGAAATCAGAACACGCAAGAAAACGTTGCACCGCGAACCACAACCTCGCCGACCAAGCGGAATCCTTCCAGATCGGCCGCTCCAACTGTGGGTGGTTCGCGCAAACTTGCAAGCACTCGCGAGGAGAGTATTGAGATTGAGCCCACTCAGCCTGAGCCTTCCAACAACCTTCAGACACTAGCAAACAACCAGGTTTCAGTACCTCAAGTCAGTGAGGCTGAGTTCAAGGTGCAAAGAATGCTTCACGACAATGTTAAAACAGCCAGCATGTTACCACCTGAAACTTCAAGTCCAGATTCTCCGGCATCGACCACGTCTAAGGATTCGAGCAATGGCAAACCCCCTGGTTATAGGAAAGCGAGTGGGAAAAATCTTTTACAACACCAGTCTAAAGGCATGGTCAGCTCGGCGCCAACACTGACTGATGCAACTGGTCACCTCGATCTAGGAAATGGTAACCAACTTGCAGCAGTACCCGCGTCGCCAGAGAGACCAAGCAAAGGCAAAGCTCGAGCTCTTATGAAAGATCTCTTTACAAAGAAATCATTTTCACAAGCGGTTCCTCCTAGTCCTATATCAGGAAGCTTAGCATCAAGCCCATCGGAACCTTTAAGTAAAAGCAAGTCGCAACTTTCGCTTCTGCTCGAAAGAGATCAAGCGAGGAGTTTAGAACCTAGGACATTACCGAAACATGAGCGGAAACAGTCCATGAAGTAATTTGCATGCGATATACGAGAGATCAACGCATAGTTTGTACATATATGATCGATTGGGAGGAGCATGATATGCACGATGAACAAAAGTGTTTCCAAGGCGCATCGTTTCTATCACTGCATCAGAGGCGCGTTTCTGGAACAGGATTGCTATTGGTGTCATGGATATTGGGGGTCAATAGGTTGCACATCTGGCTATGGAGTTTTTGGTAATGATTGCATCTGGGAATGGAGCTTTTGAAATACCTTTAGAAGGGCTTATTATCATGATTAGCGAGGAAGATCAGCACCCCCATGATATACACGCAATACAAGTAATTGATAAGGCCTGGCTGGTAAGCCTGTGCATGGTTGTAGAAAAAAAAATGGTAAAGTGTAAATCATCTGGACCCGAACTATCTAATCATATGATGTATTAATATTCTGGGGTACATGATGAGTACCTAGTATTTGTATTTGAGGTTTTTATTTCCATGTACTCCTTATTAATAACATAGTAAGTATCAATTGTACAAATTAACTCGACTGCATATTATACATATCCGATTGGTAGAACGGATAAAAGCACCGAGTTTTCCCCCTGGAGATCTCTTGGCTTCAGAATTTTTTATATTGCAAGTATATGCACAGCGTAGAATACAATAATTTTGATAAATGAATAAACAATCTGTTGTTACACGATGCGCAACACTATTGTGTACTGTATGCATATAAAGAGAGAGACCTCACTCTTATATTTTAGATATCATTAGTCTTCCCCAAACTATTATATTAGATTTACCGTTATTCGGCCCATGCTGAAAATCATGTAGGGAACGACGCTTGGGGAATTAATTAACCTTAAGTCCCGAAAGGCACTAAATTTAAACCATTTTGATGGATTAACGTTTAAATGTTTACTTCAAAGTCCACTTCACTCCACAAAATCTCTTCATTTTGGTGATGAAGAAATCAAGTTTTCTTTGCTGTGTACGGGATTATGGATTGGATGCCTGGGAACATGGTTGAATTCGGGGATTGGGGATAAGGGATCTGTCTCTATTCGTCCGTACAAGGTAAGGATGAGTGGGGGTGAGATGGAAGGAGGCTCGTCACTGTGGATAGGATGTTCAAGGGGTTCTTTGATACGAAGTTTTTGTTCTTTTTTTCGGTCTGGGATGGGGATGATGGTGGGTGTGCGGCTTCTTTTTGTTGGAATTTTTCGGTCGGTCTTTCATGCGCTTGCTTGGCTCTATCTCTATCTGATAATAGGTGAGGAATGTAAGTATCCATACAGATATGGAGCGGTTATCAGTGTAAGCCCACCACAATCGATGCTCGTAAAGGGTAAAGAAATAGCTACTTGTGGAGTATGTATCTCTGCGGCGTGGGAATTGGATCTCGGGTAATGGATGGAATTTGACGTAAATGTTACATTGTCATTCCCCCTTACCTTTACTTACTCATCGGCTTATCTTGTACCTTAAATTTTTTCTTCTTTGACGTTGTGCATTCCTTTCATCTTCATATGCGGAAAGAGTTGGCATCAATATGGCGATTTTTAACGATCTAGCCATAGCGACTGCGCGACGTCCTTATCCGTTTGTCCTCGCGCTTCTTCTCACTCTCCTCGTCTTCCTCTATACCACTGGACCGCAAAAGTTCTCTCCGGCGCCGCCTCCACGAATATATACCCCCACTGTCGGCCATGGATCTGATGTGCAGCAGGATTCGGAGTATATTAGTGGACGATTTGGATTTGACGGGACGTGGAATTATACGAGAGATTATCGGAATTTGTTCTTGACGCAAGAGCAATGCGATGTCGCGTTCCCGGGACTGTTTGAGGAGGTAGAGAGACCGGTTAAGCTGAGAAAGAATAAGAAGGTGATGAGGAAGGAATTGGATGATACACCGGCGTTGAACGGGTTTATCAGGGCCATGATTTTTGATCAGCAGGTTTGTGTCCTTGGTTCTTTCTCTATCGACGGTCTTTTAGACAGTGAAAGGAGAGTTTGATGAGACAGACATAAATTAACAAGAACATAGTTATACATAATCGACACCTACGGCAAAATCTACTCCCGCGGCATCGCCACCCTGCATGCTCTCCACCGCGCAATGCTCACCTCTACTGAACCCCTCCCCAACATCGAATTTACCATGAACGTAGACGACAAGATGGAAGGACATCCCCAATGGCTCTACGCACGACAAGCCAAAAATCAAGAAACATGGCTCATGCCCGAATACGGTTTCTGGTCGTGGCCCGAGACGAAAATCGGTAGCTACGGGGAAATGCAAATGAAAGCTATCCTGACGGAGAGCGAGTGGCCATGGAGTCGGAAAATCGATAAATTATTATGGCGAGGCGCGACGATGAATTTGGAGGTTCGCAAGAAATTTGTCAATGTGACGGAGGGAAAGGCGTGGGCGGATGTGAAGACGTTGGATTGGCATAATGAGGGGAGTATGAAGAATGATTTGAAGAGTATGGATGAACATTGTCAATACAAGTTTCTTGCGCATACGGAAGGAAACTCCTATTCCGCGCGGCTGAAGTATCTGCGGAATTGTAGATCGGTGATCGTGGCGCATGAATTGGAGTGGATGGAATTTTTCCATCCGTTGATGAAGAAGGATGGGCCGGAACAGAATTATATTGAGGTGGATAGGGAGTTTCAGGGGTTGGAAAAGAAGATGGTGGAGTTGATTGAGGGGAAGTATCAGAAGGAGATAGAGGAGATTGCGGAGAGGAGCGTGAGGGTTTTTAGAGAGAGATATCTTACGCCGGCGGCGGAGACGTGTTATTGGAGACGCTTGATTAGGGGTTGGAAAGAGGTGATGGGGTTTGAGGTGGAGTTTTTTAATGTGACGAAGGAGGGGGGGAAGAAGTGGAGGGGAGTACCAGTGGAATCTTTTCTGTTGGAGAGGAGGTTGGAGTGGGATCCTTATTAGTTTTGGGGTATAGATGAGGGGAGAGGGGGTGTAAATGAGGGGTTAGATGCATATGCATATGCATGATACTTAATATTCTGTATTCATTGGATTCATGGTATCGGTTATGATCATTGGGGCTGGGATAGATAAGACTCTTCGGAATGAAAATGTATGAACGTTTAACGCAAGATATTCTTCATGTTATCGTCATATAATGAGACGGAAATGAAGATATGGATAGAAATGATATAGAAAGAAATTCTACGGAAGCGATAAGGTTAACATAACACGTGCATATGCTCGGTTCAATTCAAGACTTGTTCTGTACATTGATGGAATCGATATATTTGCTCAAGAATTATCAGTTCGCGGAATTATCAGCTCGTGAACCCCCTTATCGCCAACACCATAAACCAACTACTGTACTTGCGCATATAAAACTGACCGTCCGACTTTATATTATATCGTTCGATAGGTACAGTACCTATACAATATACAAGAACACACTATCGATACTACAACTCACCCTCCGAATATAAATATCTGGCGCAAATCCCGGGTTATATCATTGTAAAACGCTGCAATACCTACCTACATACACACACAACGTGACCTAAGCATGAGAAGAAAATAAAAATAACGAGTAAGTTACGAAGGAAAATACCGTATTGTAACGTACCGTCGTCTACTGTCTCATTTCCATCCCATCTACTCTAGCAGATGCTACCTTGTGCGCAATGCGAACATGGTTTGCACATGGCATTGCAACATTTGCATCTTATCATATGCATGGAAGTTTATGGTTGTTTCTTGGCTGGGATACGAAGATACATTCATCCATTGTAGATCGTTGGGTATGAGAGTACTTGGATAGGTATCAAATGTTATTAACGCGAGGGTCTCTGAGACTCGCGCTAGTGAGATTGCTTAGATGTTGAATTGAGGATGAATGTTTGGCTGGCAGATTGGAGAATGAGATGAGACGAGATGAGATGATTGGGCTAAAGTTGTATGCAGTAACATCCTGAAGAACCCAATATCTGGAACCCTAACCCTAATTTTTGATAACGCGTTATAACATGCAAAAATCTAATATGACGTATAGTTGACAAAAACCTTTTCTGGAAAGTTTTTCCAGATGCAGAACTCAATTGCATTCAAAATGAAGTCCTCCGAGGAGATACTTCCAGGACAATGAGACTGACTCACAACTGTAGCTGTGATATACATCCGATTTTCCGAGCAGGACGATCATTTGGCACCAAAAGATACCCTGTCCAGCGCAAGCATATCACCAACTTCTCGGCGAAAAATCCAAAGGAACCTATTTGAAACCCGCGCGATTCGATTGAGCGAGGGAAAAATCCATACACAGCTTAAAGATGAACGAGTTAACGAAACGATGTGGAAGCTAAGACGAGGATGTGACACGACTTGTGCATTGCATTTGATATGTCCGGAAGTGGTGTTTCGTCTGGGATGGGGGATGCTACCGGAACCCGAGTAACTATACCCCAAGGGCCAAATTTCAAGGCTGCTATCCTTACACAACTTTTTGGGAATGGGTGAGGTGATGTTGAGCTGAAGAGGGCTGGATATCCGATTAAATGAGGCGAAGGTGCATGCGTACGACGAAATAGACGAGGGATTGCCAGATGGGTGGTGTGGTGGTGTGGTATAGTGTAGAAGAGAGTAGATAGGGAATGAACATTGTATGGATGGAAAATTGTACGAGAAGGTGGGAGAGAAATCTGCCTAGTGCTCCTTTCTGTTGACAAAAGAAAGATTCTGGTATGGGATTAGATGGCCAGAGGAATATTCTCCTTCAAATCTAATCCGTAAGGAGTTTCGATTGCAGATTCCATCCATATTCCATCATATCGCGGGAATGGGATTGTTCTATTCCCATCCACCTTCATCTTCTCTTCCTTATACTATTCGACCTTCACTCCAGCGTTCTTCCAAAAATAAAAATTGAAGAATAGAATAGAACAGAGACACAACGTGGCGTCCAGGTTTCCTCGCCATGATGTGATCCATCGTTAGGGCTGTGCATGTTACCCAGGAAAAAAGAGGTTCCCACCAGGGTTTTAAAAAAATCAGGGTCCAATACACACGTTCCCGGGACCCCCGTACCTGAAAAGTGCATTTGCAGATGCGACGATCAATTGGTTGATAAGTACCTACCTGGTACTTGTATGTATCTCGGGTAATACGATCGCGGTATGAATGAATGGATGAATGAATGGATGGATGGATGGGTGAATGAATCGAGAAGTCGGTCGGTATCGATTGGCACGAGAGGGCTCGTGGATGATTAATTGTAGAAAGTTAAAGTTGAGTAAGGTTTGAGTCAAGAGAGGACAAACGAAATAAGGGTCGCATCATGGAAAGATGTTTAATTTTTGTGTTTAATTTCTTTTGAGGATATCGGTTTTTCTAGTGTGCTTTCTAATTCACTGGGTTGGCGTTGGGAAAATGGGTAGGTGGCGTCGACTACCTATTTTCATCAAATTCTTTAGTTATTTGAATAAATATACTCGAGTATTGACTGACTATATTTATTCTTATATTTGCTATCTTTTTCACTCCTCTCTTCCTTTGATATATCCCCTTACTCCTTTTTTGTGCTCGCTCTCCTATTTATTCATAGACACAACATCAAAACCATCATCCGTCTCCTATATCTATATATCTATCCGATTTCACAACCTTCTATCCAATACCCGAAATATAAGAGAATCTTATCCATACATAAATTCAAACCTACCTATCTACCTACCTAACTATCTATCTACATTTGCCAGGCCAGACATACCGGTATACACCCGCCCGGGAGGAAAAATAGATGATCCGGATAAATCACCAGCTACTGCAATCAACTGCACCACCCCCAAGAATATCACATAACACATAAACCCGGGCAACCCAAGAGTCAGCCAGACGAAACGGTACGGATTTTGGTGCCTCATAAACGATTCGACTCGATCCTCTTGATATATCATTATTACCTATCAAATATATACAATACATATATGTATATATAACTTCACCAATCTTCCCTTTTCACTTCCTCTCACTTCGCTTCGCTGTTAATTTTGATCTTTTGGTCTCTTGGTCTTACGAAAACAGAATACGTATCTACAAGAATCTTTTACATACCTACCTAGGTATATCCTACCTGCATATTATACATCCATCCATCCATCCCAACCTTCCATATATCCATATAAATAAAACCTTCCGAGTCCGAGGGATTTTTTAGAAAAGCCGAAGATTTCCATTACACCACTCACCACTCACTAAGCTTGAACATTCTTACTCAATCAAACACTTCCCTACCTACGGAACGGAGACAACCTTGAAAGATTAACCGCGGAAACTTATTGGCCCATCCAAATTTTTGAGGGGGAATTCAAAAAGCAGAGCCCTCGCCCACGCAACGCGTCAAACGGAACGAAACGAAACCGAACGATCCTCTCCCTCACATCAACGTTCAACGTCCAACTTGCATATATATTACTTTAAGCCACCAATAAGTGCTGTTGAGCTCATTGACCCTTTTTTTTATTTTTTATTACTATTATTATTTTTATTTTTACCATTATTCCAACCCGTTTTGGTTTTCTGTACTAGACTTGGAGAAACGTTACGTTACGACTTGATTTATTTTATCTATATATATTTAAATATTGTTTTCTGATTGTATTTTTGGGGTGTACTTGACGTTACTAGATCTCTTAACACCTTTCTGCTTTATTTCGAGGTGAAAAGTGGTGGAAAAGGATTTTTTTTCTTGTATGCGATATTGTTTTTATTTATTAAGAGGGGAGAAGTGAAAATCACTAGATATTGGATCGGACGTCTCGTGTATTTTTTGATATCTTGGGAATATTTCGTACAGACGTGGATACGTGTGATAGCTATCTGTCTATCTATCACTATCTGTATAGATATATATCAAGAGGGATCCAAGGAAGAAAGACAATTATCAGATTTTAATTCAAGATGGCGACAAGGAATTCACAGTAAGTTTTTTCTTCCTTTCTTTCTTTCTTCCTTCCTTTCTTTCATTCTTTCTTGCTTTCTATCTTTTTTTTTTGAGGTTTGGGGTCGGTGGTTGGTGCATGGAACGCACGGAGGTATGAATCAGGGGTAAAGTTTTTATATTGGGGAGGGGGTTCGGAAAAGATAGCTGGCTGATATGGTGATTGGTGATTTTTAGGAGAACTTATCACATTGTGGTTTTGGGTGCTGGTGAGTTTTCTTTTCCCTCGATTTCCTTCCCTCTGTATTTAATTGTTCAATTCAAGAGAATGATCGATTATGTAGAGAGAGAGAGAGAGATGTATCAATTGAAGATAGAATGTTGATGGCTAATTATTTTTGTTCGTCTGCAAAGGTGGTGTTGGCAAGAGTTGTCTAACCGGTAAGGATTATTTTTACTTATTTGCCGAGACCTTGACCCACTCTCCTTCGGGGACTTAAGGTGAGTTTGGGGGGGTTGAAATTTTGGAAGGTCGAAGTGGGAAGGCACGTGAAAGAAACGAGAGATGGAGATTCGGGAATTATCAGGAAGGGATTGCCAAAATTCGCAGTGAAGATACTGATATGTGATTTGTGACCTTTTAGCACAATTTGTTCAGAATATTTGGATCGAAAGTTATGATCCAACGATTGAGGATTCGTACCGCAAGGTTATCGAGGTTGATGTGAGTATTTTGAGATTTCTTCTCCGTCTTGGCATGGAGGTGGAGACACATGATCATGATGCTAACGCGGCCTTTTGGTTTGATAGGGACGACAATGCATGTTGGAGATGTGAGTTTATCTTATCCTCTCATGGGGTCAAGAAGATGATACTGATATGGAGAAATGTAGATTAGATACCGCGGGTACAGAACAATTCAGTAAGTTCTTCTCCTCATCTTCCTCATCACATGATACATATACATAAACTAACACCCTTCCAGCCGCCATGAGGTACATACCAAGCAATCCTAATTTCATTTGTCTCTTCCACTCATCCTTTCCCGAACCCCCCACTCACACATTCTCCCCAGAGAACTCTACATGAAAACCGGACAAGGATTCCTCCTCGTCTTCAGCATCACATCGCAAAGCTCCCTCAACGAACTCAGCGAACTCCGCGAAACCATCATACGCATAAAAGATGACGAAAATGTGCCGATAGTGATTGTCGGGAATAAAAGTGATCTGGAACAAGATCGGATGGTTAGTAGACAAACGGCTTTTAATGTTAGTCAGAGTTGGGGAAATGCGCCGTATTATGAGACGAGTGCTAGGAGGAGGGGTGAGTTTTTTTTCTTCTTCTTCTTCTTCTTCTTCTTCTTCTTCTTCTTTTCTTTTTCCTTGTTGAGATGAATTTGATTTCGAGGGTGAAGGATGAAGGGTGACGAAAAGTGGGAATGGGAATACGAGAAAAAGATGATAGATAGCAGTTAGCGAGAAAACCCATGCTAATGGAAATGAAAAACAGCAAATGTAGATGAAGTCTTCATCGATCTCTGCAGGCAAATCATCCGTCGGGATAACAATCGATCGACGCCAGAATTCGACGATGAAGTCAATTCGCCGGTGGAGAAAAGACATCATCGGATGAGACGGTTGGGGAGATGTGTGATATTATGATTGTCTTTCCGGGATGGGCGTCAATGGGTGGGTGTGGTAATTTGATGATTGGCGTGTCTGGGATGGAGGGAATTGGTTGGGGGTGTTGTATGATGGATGGGATTGTATGTATGTATGTATGTATGTATGAAAGGATATAGGAAGGATGGGAGGATGTGGGATTTCGAACGATTGAGGGAATGAGAATTATGAAGAGGAGAGAGTAAAGAGAAAAGTGGAAGGAGAAAAGTCTTTTCTGATGTATAGATTCTTGAAATAAAGATGAGATGTTGTTGAGATAATGAGAAGGAAGATCTTGGTGATTGTTTTTTGATCTGCATTTTTGGAGTTTGATGCTTGCGTTCTTGAGAATGGTCTGGAGGGGGTATACATATACATGTTCATGTGTATGTGTGTATGTATATATATCTGACACCAGGAGTTCTAGACGGAGAATAGGAGTCAAAGAAAGAGTTTCTTTGCCAGGCTTCGGGATATCGGGTTGAAGAGAGGGAAGGGGGGGAGGGGGTGTATTAGATATCATCCTGGATGGAAATCAATATCGAAAACACAGTTGAAGAAGAGAGAGAGAGGATGTATGTATATTGCGCGATCTTCCCACTATGATATTGATATTGATATTGATAATGCTATCAATTCCAGAGCAAAACTCGAGGAAACTCAATACTCAATGAGAGAAGAAGCCAACTCAACTTCTCAAGAGTCTTGCAAGACAAGACTGTGGATATCTTGAAGTTCTATTTGATACCTATAAAATTCAAATGAATGAACTACTCCATTTCATTGTAGATGGAGATTTATAAGTTGAGCTCCGGAGCCAAATCTCTGAGTATGAAAGAGGAGGAAGGAGTACTTCGTATATGAATATGAATATGGATATGATATAGGTAGGTATGGAAGTTATCTGTCTATTCTATCCCATCCCTCCATACCTATCCTTTCATACCCATCCCATTTCTTAGTAAAAAAATCTCAGAACCATCAAATCACATTAATTAATCAATCCCCCGAACTTCATTCTAATCATCCATTTATCGACTACAATAGATATCACAGAATGACACACCACAACTACCGCAGCATACCGATAGATCTCCAGGAACCAAACCAAACCAAACCAAACCAAACCAAACCAAACCAGAGTAATAAATAAACTACAACTAAAATCATCTATATCCAAGCTCCAGGTTCCAGTCTAGAGTTTAGAGTTTAGAGATAAGTGGAAGTAGAAGGATCTCGTTGTTGGAATATCATATGTATGTATTCAATGTTTGAAGAAATGTTTTACTTCAACTTCAAGTAACACATACATATACTCCAAGTCCACCTAACACTTCTGCCCCCCAGCAACCAATCCACAATATCTATCCCCAAAATAAATCGCCATTCGTCGAACTGCGATGCAAGCCTTGAGATAATGTATATCTGCTAGCCCACAGCTACATAAGTCAAAATGCACTTTTCCACACACACCCGCAGTATATTCTAACACTTCCACTAGCCCCAAAAGACGATAATACTCTTTCTTCGAGCAACAAATATTGAAAAGTATCTATTAACTATCGAATCCAACATCACAAATTCGAAACTCTAATTATTTTATTTGGAAGATATGATATAGTGTAGCCCCACTCACTACCCAGCGACCCACGAGCCAATGCACAAACTACTGCGACTGCGACACCTCGATCCCCACTTCGAGGGTCTGGAACAAGTGATTTACCTTTTCCTGAAAGATACTGGTATTGTGTTCGTTTTAATTTGTGACCCTAAAAATTCGAGGTAGATATGAAAAACTACTGTTGAAATAACATGCAAAACATCTCTGAGTAAAGTCTGAATAGAGAAAAATGAAGTGAAATGCAATTGGAACCCCCAAAGCAGGTCTCTGATTGATATTGATTCACTACCCGAATATAAGCCGATTCGATTCTATTGCCCAGCTCCCCACGCCAAAAACTGAAATCTACAAAAATCATCGCAACACACTCAAAGTTTCGAGCTTCATCTCGACAGCCTCGAACTTGCCTCCAAAATACACATGAAAAATAAAAAGTAATTGCAACTGCCGTGAATCGAACACGAACCTCCACCTTGGAAGGGTGGAATCCTAACCATTGGACCACAGAAGCTGGGTGGGAAATCAAGTTGTTTGCATGATTTGATGTACACTGCAATCAGCTAACAATATATATTCAGAATGCAAAGCAGTAAGAATTTGAGACAAAGAATTACTCATTCAGTTGTTGTGATTGGTTGGTTGACTCGAGTTGTGGGTGTACACTCCAACGAAGCGAGTAACTAGGCTAATTTTGTGATCGAGGAGTCTTTGTGAATGGTTTTCGAAGCGGATTTTGGGCCAATTGCAGAATAGTCGTGATAAAAATGGATGGATGGGATGGACGTATATGATTCTTAGGTTTATATGAGATGATTTTTGCGAAATATTTGAAGGACGGTTATGAAAGGAAATGTTATCAATCTACTCGTTATCTAATATGATAAGAAGGATGAGATGTTTGCGAAAGACGAGAAAATAAAATATTTGAAGCTATTCGAGCATTTCTAATATCAATTTTCCACTTGAACTTTGTAGGTTCTGGTTTCGCGATCGATGTGAGCACTAAACTGTTTCAATGCTTTCGTTTTAGTAAGTTAGGATTGCAGTAATCAACAACTGTCTGTAAGATATGGAGATATGCAGGTTCTCATCTCACAATAATGTAATCATAACTATGTGAATATCCGTACCTACCGATTGAATGGTTTGTCTCAATTTTGTCAGATGGTAACATCTTCCGAATGTAAAGTGTCTGAAAAGCCACTGGTATGATTGATCGTGTAGTGCTTGGAACTCTGGATCTCACTTATTCTCCGAGGCATATTTGAACATTGATTCAATATACGAAGCAGGGGAGGACGAGATGGAAGAAGCCTGCCAATCATATCGGCCACACAATGACTCGCAATCCCAACTCCAATTCCCAGGAGTGAGTTTCTGAAGACCAAGAAAGAGTTCGAAAGCCTTCACTCAGGGGAAGAGTGGATGAACATCCGGAGGGGAACTATCGTCAGCCGCACCTGACACCAATGACGATAAGCTGATGCAGAGAATACCCCTCATATTACCATCCCACTCGAGCCAACCGCCACTGTAATTTCTTTAGCTTTCGTATCTAAGAAAAGAGTAAGCTCGTCAATGCACTCCAGTACGAATGCTGGAAAAGAGATGGTAGATGTAGGTACGTACCCGAGTACCCAAATATTGACCATACGGTAAGTGATCCAAACCGTTTGATCACTGTAAGAAGATGGACCTTGGCTACAGTAATATTCGACAATCGGTTTGCATGCTTGCTTATCCTCCGAAAGTCTAGACCAACACGGCCATATAAGTGAACAATTTCAAGATATTCGTCATATCAATCTATCTATCTATCAATCTGTCAATTAACTTATCAGCAGATCAAATTTACGACCAAAACGATAGATTCCAGAATGGCGGGATAACATGAATTCTTCATGGCCATTCATAATCGTCTTGTCGACCCAACCAATTTGTTTGTAGCTACACCCCCCGTACTCTGTGTCTTCTCAAGCCTTGTGTTATTACATAGCATCCACCATCGTAGTCAAAAAGGATATAAAAAACCAAGAAATTGAATGAATGGCAAGGATGGGTACATCTTCCGGCTGACAATCCTTGAACCTTGAAATCTCTTGAAAAGGTTTAGTAAAAATGGGTGAAGCTTGCATCTGCAGGGTTTTTGGTGGGATATGGGTCCAACATCTTTTTTTCGAGCATTCGAGCTTTTAATTGAGTCGGCCGTCAAAAGATTCCAATCTAAGAGTCAAAGCTCCCTCGCTCCCTTGCTCCTTATTATTATTTGTGTCTTCCCCCACACTAATCATATTTCAACGATCCTGATTCCTCACATCTTTTCCATAACCAGTTTTTTGCCCCAATTAAAATTGAGATAATTGTTCCGTAGCCTCCGCTAGACTTTTGGTAGAGATGAAAATGAAACGGTCCGCATATTGGGACGTGCGAGATAGATGGATGATTCATTGTTGGATGGATATGAATGAATGTGATATTATCATAACTAGGTATCGATATCTTTCTGTCTGTCTGAATTCACGAGGCATCTTCTTCCTTTTCTTAACTTCTCTTTTGCTTTCCGGTTCGAGTTCGAGTTTGAGATGCAAGGTTCGTCTTATGACATCAAAACATACTTCATATCAAAATTTGATCCTCCTACCCTAAGAAACTCAGTTCCAAATCAAACGAAGAACGAATAAACTTTTTAACTTCTGAGACACTCCCACGGGTTGCGACTCCATGCATTCACAAACCCTGAGAGCATTAACTCTTGAATTGCGTTCCCCAGGTCTTTGAGAGCCAATCAACCTGTCAACAATGCTAAAGCGTTTATCGAGAATCCGTTTGGTGTAACGGTAACAAACAGCTTCTCCCTCCTGTTATCACTCGTGGCATCCTGGCTTAAGTCGAGCTCATCCCCAGAAAATCATTAAATGCACGTTGCCTACACCTGCAAAGATGGGTTGGATCAGCAACATTTGTGAGACACGAGACCAACATATCATTGCGACAAATGGTTTGGATAGCTCTCAACAAACGAGATCCCATATTCATTTGAGAGCGAGACTAGTCTGGGTATTTCAATATCTCAAATGTCCAGCATAGGATTAAATTTTGATTCAACTGATATACTTGTCTAGTATTGAAATATCCGGACTACTCAAGATGGAATACTCCCACACTAAAAACAATAGAAACATCGATCGAAAAAATAATAGTCGAGGGGTATCACAAAGGAAAAGATGAACAACGGATCTCTTTATTATCCGAATTGGGACGAATCGGAGAAGAACCCAATTTTTTTCTATCAAGTTTCCGAGAATCGACTAGTTTCACAACCTCGAGATATCATTATTAACGATCATTGGAGATTTCGAAGATGTGTGTTGCCTTGCTTCAAGGGTCCAAGGATATCAAGGATTTTTGAAAAGGCTCGTAAAATTACTGGATGATGAGCGGAAGAAGAAAAAGGGTTAAAGGGTTGTGGGTGTGTACAGTAGAAACAGGTATCCGACCGGCTTCTATGTGTTCCTTTCCTTGAACGGTAATCGGAATTATCTGATTTGATTTTAACTCCTACCTATACAGAAAGATAATTAACAGAAACTTTGAGTAGATGATATACAAAGTAGAGATTTGATGATAATATCTGTCTGTCTGTCTGTCTGTCTGTCCGTCTGTCTGTATATTAAAAAAGACGATCTCTGCATTGACCAACAATCTAGAGCTCTACCAAGTTTCCCCATATTCCAAACGAGTGAGCATGAGAATCAGACAATCAGGAACACGGAACATTGAAGACTTGGTCCTCTATTTATTACCACCCAATCCTTGGAAAGAATAGATGGGAGCAAGGAGACAGGGAGGAGATGAGAAAAAGAATTAGGTATAGTCGGGTAGGAATGGAAGACAAGCATTTATTGTAGAGCTTTGAATGCTAGATAGATAGGTAGGTCAGCTACATACTATTCCATTCATCAATGTTTGAATGGCATTTACAATTCTCCAAGACCCTAGATACTTGCTCGTGTATATAATATACCCAGATTGAACAACCTATGAGAGACGTTACCAGAGATTCATTATTAGGTATCGATTACAGCCCAGGATTATTTTATACATTTCACCTCACTTGCATCCATTTCTACTTTGCATCTACATCTACAAATACGCCATCAGCATGCCAATTCCCATGCCATCCCGCACTTTCCAATGTGAAATTGCTATTCTGTCTTGTCTAGGTAATCACTTTGCCAGGCTAAGGTTATTTCTGTTTGTTTCCCCTGACGATGAACAGCAGCTTACCTCAGAATCTATATTTATTTATGTGATTGTGATTTTTTCCAAGAGAGGGTGCTCACTTCTTCTTACCCTGCCTACCTACCTAGTAGATACTCTTCCATATTTGTTTTCACATCTGTCTCTCTGTGTGTGTGTGTGTGCAAAGAAATCCCGCTATCTGCATGCTGCACGAACTAAATTAGCTTCAGTGTATCTTATCGAGTATAAACCAATAGAAATCCTTAGATTCTTTCTTCTCCACAAAATCTTCCTAAAATCCCCAAAGTAATCACCTAGAAACCCCCCTCTCCCCCCCCCCAAATTTCGATCATTGAATAGACCACCTACCTCAAACCTCTTTATCCCATACATCACATCACATCACCTCACCTCACCTCACCTCACCTTACCTTCCTTACTTTACCCTCACTACCAACAAAAGTCATAAGGGAAAAAAGAGAAAGAGAACGACAATTCCAATCCTCCAGCCATTTCTTCATTCCATTTGCAAAGAAGAAGACTTTTGACGCCAACCTCCATACTTCTTTTAATTTCATCGAGTCACACATAATTCTTACCTATCAATTCTTCGTGTCCATCCATTCTTTGATTGTAAAGGTCAGGTCGATAAAGGCTACCACCACCAGCCAACTTTCTTATCAATCCATCGCAATATTAACTCGTCATTCTTACCTACTTTATACAGTACTTCTGATCCCAACCTTTACAATTAAATCATACACAATTGGAAACTATCATCTAATTCAAATCGCAAAACACATCTTCTCAAATTAATATAAACGTTATTTCAATTACATTCTAATACACGCGCGCGAAAGGATAGAAAGGTTTCCTTGGGATAGTGGAAACCTACCTACCTAAACTTCCTCGTTCGGTCGGTACATCGCACGGTCATCATTCATCGTCAGGTACCGCATATTTGACAAGTCAACTCGTACGAATCTTATTATTCCAATAGAAAGAAAGATTTCCAACAATTAAATCAATACAATTACGATATTCGTACAAAGAGCAACGAGATCACACAATAAGGCCTCCTTACCACAATTCTTACAGTTACCATCATCTATTGCGCAAATCTCATCAACCCGCAATAATACACACACCTCACACACTCACACCTCACCCACACTTCACTTACATTCATACATACACATACACACACGCATACATACAATCAAGAATTCCAACCAACCCATTCCTTATCGTTACGATTGCCACTCCACTCTAATCTTATTTCGATAATCAACCTTCTCACCTGCATCCGCCCCCTACCACTTTCTTACCCGAACACCACATAACCTTTGAGGGAGCGCGTCAACCAGCACTACGGTCGCAAAAGTATCCAAGCCTTTTGTGATCTTCCCACACGTTCAAAACTTATCATTCTGCAGAGAAAGAGTTGAAACAAAAATCCAATAATTAATCAGATTTCGTTTTCGGCCCATCTTCTTTATTTGCGACACCTCGAGTTTCTAAGCAATTACAAACCTCGACCTTTTAATCACAAAACTACAACTCAACACGATTTTATCACCAGAGAATGCCATGAACGCCCAGGTGTTTGTCCCACAAGGCCAGGCCTTTCGTCAATCCAATAACAACCAACAACCATATCAATCCTTATCAATGGCTACAATGAATGCCTTCGCATTAGACACTTCGTCGCAAAATACTCCACAATCGAATGGTGGCGCATCATTTACATCGGGACCGTGTTCCGTTTTAATCCGACGTTTACCATTGAATACCACTGAAGATGCACTACGATCAATGGTAGTATGGTCTAAAGAGTTTACTGAAGCTGAAGTATTGTCTCCAGAGAAATCTGATGATGCAGGATTCCGAGCTGCTATTCTCCACTTCAAGTCCCATGCGGGCGCGCTCGAGGCTAAGAACATGCTTGATGGAAAACCAAATATTGCAAACGATGCGAATATGGTGGTAGAAATATTTTATGGAAGTCCCACTACCGCTCGTCGATATACTGTCGATACGAACACAAACGCTGGACCATCCAGCTCCACTTCCTCCACGGCTTCTTCAGCGGGTCCGACCCCTCGACAATCTTCAAGATTCAACAATTCCTTCACATCTGCACAAAGAGTTTCACCTACAAATAACAATGGAAACTATGCAAACAACGAATTGCCAAATCCCGAGTCGAGTGCTCGCTATCAAAATTTGTTCTCTCCGCAATCTCCTATTGGAAATCACCTCAATGACCGCCCCCGCATTACAGGCAAGTCATTGATTAATAACGATTCAGGCGAAGATGACGAGACAGGCGAACTTCTCAAAGACCCAGTGGCTTATGCTGAAAATGGAGCCGCATCTATTCAAACTCGACGCCCGACTAACCCTCAAATTCCCATCACCGCCCGTATGGCAAGCTTATCTCTGGCGACGAACAATGCTGGAGGTCCAGCTTCTATGTCGTCTTACGCGTCCCAGCAGACTATGCCAACCATGACAAATGCGAACACCATGTCACCGGTATCACAGCCGCCCCAACACTACCAACTTGGAAGTCAACACTATCACCGCCATAATTTCCCACCTGTCAATCCTGCTGACCAAAATCCTCCATGCAATACTTTGTATGTTGGTAATCTTCCAATCGATACTTCAGAAGATGAGCTCAAAGCCCTGTTCTCGAAGCAGCGTGGATACAAGCGCCTTTGTTTCAGGACCAAGCAAAATGGTCCAATGTGTTTTGTGGAATTCGAGGATACTTCTTTCGCGACGAAAGCTCTCCATGAACTATACGGCCATCCTTTGCACAACAGCATCAAGGGTGGGATTCGTCTGAGCTTTTCGAAGAATCCTCTTGGTGTTCGATCTGGTCCAGGAATGGTATCGCCAAGCCCTGCAAATGTACCAGGCGGCATACATGGTATGAACGGCGTTATGATGGGCGGCTTGGGGGGATCTTTCAGCACTGCGAATGGACCTCCTCCAGGTCTTTCTGCACCACCTGGTTTGGGACCAGGTAGAATGGGTTATGCTGGTGCGATGAGTTCTGGCGTTATGGGCGGTAATCAATATGCTTCTAATACTTCATTCGGGGGACCAAACAATTGGAATGGTCAAGGTTTCACGTCAGCCATGGCTGCTGGTGGTCCAACGCCAATGATGAACGGTTCTAATGGCGGGTTTCCTCCTGCATATATGATGGGACGATAGACGATGAGAATCACTGCATGTGCTGAGAGTTACAGGTATAACAATGTAGTTGGTCATTTGTGGGAGTTTTGTTTGCTGCGATTAATTATTTGCACCTATCGTGTATGGTAGAGTGATGTCTTCGATTTTATCTTGTACTAGGGTTCATCAACGGGGAGTCCAACGGTGCTGCATCAGGTTGCATTTTACATTTTTGTAGCGGGGTGTTCACGATCATAAGATTCCCCATCGCGTTGTTGCAATTGTGGGAGTTGCAGCAGAAGCTGGCAAGGGGAGGGACGCATTTGGCATGGTGTTTTTTTATGGACTTTCTTTATGATCCCTTGTATTTTTTGCAATCATTTATCGCATTTGGCGTACTTTTGCGATTTCAAGGGCGCAAGCTGGCTCGCCTGCGAGAGTTGGTACTTATTAGCTTATGATTTGAGTACTATTACCATCAGTCTGGGTAAACGGGATGGATTTCATGCATAGCAAGTAAAAGAGGGGATGGAAAAGGCGTCGGAACATTTCGTCATTCATCTGGGCATCTACATGAAAGGAACTTACCATGTAATGGATGGTATATCAAATTCAAGGCCATGTGCTTAGCTTGGCATATTCTCACAATAATGGGCGTTCTGGCATTCAGGGAGAGAATTTCATTGTTGTTTCTTTAGAGTCCGGTTCACAACAAATTTGATCTTGACAATGGATCGAAATAACGCCAAAGATTTTCTACGAGCAATCCTTACATCTTTGTTATTGTATGGTTAGCTTTTGAATTAGCATATTTTATTATGAGTTTGAACATTTTTGGGCTTCCCTACGTAAAACAAATATTTATCTAATAAGGATATAAGACGAGAGTCCCGAATTAACCAAGTTATCTTGAGGATCAGTTCGAAAGTTACAGGGTTCTAAAAGCTTGCTTCGGCTGGCTTTAATTTATTTCTCATGTACCTTGGATTAAAGCCAAGAACGATTGCAGGGTGCCTACATTTGATTTTGTTCATGTGATATTAATGGAACCTACCGGCGCTAACCACATCTTCGCTTAATTTTTTCCTGTGCTCAAGCTCTTCTTCAATTCAGAATTTGATTTTTTTTTTTCCAACAGAAAACATGAATACACAACGACACAATCGTCCTCCACCACAAACCGTGGTAGGAGGACTCTTCCATCAATGGTAAGCTCCCTCAATTTTCATTCTCCCTCTGCAATCATTCTATGATGAACATCGTGTCGCCCCTATCTTACCAATGAGCTTATGCTCCCGTGGTGATTAACCTGTCTTAACCAAACGGACTTTCTGATAATTATTGCACAATTCTTCTTGTATTTGACCTTTGTGTTGTGAATACTGGACGCTAATTGTTTTGCAGATTAGTCAATTGACTCTTATACACTCATGCCATCAATTCACGAATGAGCCAACTTCGGTTTGTTTTTGCTACCAACATTTTTACGACCCCACCATGCGATGGCATATCAACTGTACGTTATATCCTATCTTCTTGTTCAACAACGGGTTCAACCAAAGTACAGTGATGAACAAAACATGTACTATCAAATACAGATTAACAATGACGAATAAACTGGTTCGATTACCTGATAGTACTTTGGTTGAACTCATCTTCAATATCAATTGATACAGATCCTTGAATATAATACTAATATTCGGATTCATAGAACTTCTAGCACAATTTGCACTTCACCTTTCGGCATATACTAATCAGGTAATTACAAAATTTTCTCTTGTTCTGATTGAAATGGATAATCATCCATTTGTCGATGATGCAAAAAACATTCCATGCTAAATCCGATAGACTTGTGTCTAATGCGGAAGACAACGTAGACTTTTCATCTTTCACCTGAGGCACTTTTGCTATCAGCATACTTTATGTGGTTTTATCTGCAACTCATGTGCTAATATGTTAAATAGATAACTAGCTTTCATGTTGCCTTTATCGTTGCCGATGGCACAAAAAAATGATTGTTTGGAGTAGGGGTGGGAGATTGAACATGGTGCGCATAGAGCACCTGTTTCTCAGGATGCCGCATAGATGCAATGCTTTGTAGTGTAAGCCTTTAGGCATAAGATACCATAATTTAATTATTCCTTCAGTAATTTGTTCTCAATCCTGGCAAGCAAAAGTGAAAGTGTCATCATGCCAAACATTCTTAGTTTAATGGCTCGGGAATCAAAGTCCTGCAAAAGGTCTGCCAACAGGATCTCGACGATATGCCAGCTTGAATGTCTTGAAATAGTGGTTTATCAATGTTTTGAGGGTCCTGACCTTAAGCCTGGACTTGAATGATTTACATTATGCTAGCCATGTAGACGGTGTACTGCAAATCATTCGAGACATTCCATATATATCTAGTAAACTGCCTATGACTTACTTGGATACGTCATTCTACATCCATTTCCTCATTACATCCAGGCTTTGACTATGATTGAACCTCTTTTAGCAAAGTAGGTGGCAAAGACCAGCGTTGTATTTGTTACTAGTGAAATGGTTTTCTGGGAGGGATGTTGGTTGGCTGGCTTTCTTGCTTGCTTGCTTTCTTGCTCTACTACTTCCTGTGTTTCCTTTCATTCACAGTAGATCCGGAGATGTATCATGTTCGGCGACAGCCAAGCGTCGCAAATACGTTTGACACTGTGCAATTTGGATTTTGTAAAACATCTTTTGAGCGTAATTTGAATAGGTAGTAATAGTTTGCTCGCGTGGGGGGTAAAAGTAGATACTTTACATCGATCATACTTGATCGAGTGGGAGAGAGAATCACAGAGGAAATTGGGGTTGTGGTGATGAGGCGATGAGGCGGTGATGGGTATTTGATATTTGATATTTGATATTTGATATTTGATATTTGATATTTGATATTTGATATTTGATATTTAGTGAGCTTTGGATAGATGGGGACGGAGGATGGAGGATGGAGGATGGAGGATGTAAGATGTCCATTCCTCTGGTGGAGAGGTTGCTGGAGTCTGGAGTCGTGATTTGCTGTGTGCGTGCGATTATTAGGGCGGGAGAGTAGTGCGAGTATGCTTGGATCTGTACTTTGAAGGGGTTGTGATATTTGTCACTGGTGTTCTTTTCTTTCGAAGTGTGGACTTTATGAATGGATGGATGAGGAGTGAATGATGGTTTGGGATGGCATGCTAGATGGGAATTTTGGAATTCGGAATTTGGAATTTGGTGGTAGCGTAGCGTAGTGGTGTTGTTGGGATTTGGTCTGGTTTAATTTAATTATAGTCTGGCTGTTGATTTGTTGGGTTGGGGAAGAGATGGATTGAAAGGGAGTGGAGGGTTTGGCATTGGGATTAGGCGAGTGGTATACTCTTAAAATTTCGTCGTCTTGAGTTTGAGTAATGCCCTCGGTATTCTGAGGTTGGCTATATATATGTGTGTGTATCCTCCGCCCCGCCCCGATCGAGCATGTCGGGGAAAGGTATTGCGAAGCGACGATCTTAGTGAGAAGGCACTGAGCGACGGCGGCGTGGAAGAATGTGTTGCTTATTTAGTAGTAATAACAAATTCTCAACCGATTCGTCTATCTATAACTGATGCTACGCTGATTATGCGATACGTTTATGTATGTCTAGCTGAATAAAGAATCTTAGTAACAGAAAAATAGGTATAAACCCCCCCTGGGATACCCTCCGAGTCCCCCTTGATAAAGTCCCAGTATCCAACACTTGTAGAGCGTGATACCTGTACTTTCGAAGACGATTTATTAGTAAGTATGCTCTGATTCCATTCTACGAGTTGGTAATACTAATATGTGACCTCCATCCACCCGGCATGGTGAAGATTGGTCTCATGCTGTTACTCATACTCGAGTATATTAACACTATCAATATCATAAAGCTTGGGGTTAATATTAATATTAATGCCATTGTTCATGAACAGGATATTTTGCAAGCTCACACCACAATTCCAAGCTAAAACTCCGCGGATGAACAAAAACTCATTATCGTAATTACAAAAATATCTATCTCTATACTAGTATTTATTTCCCAAACTCCCTCCTCAAATCTCAGAGTCTTCTTCTCTGCTCTTCGTCCTCCATAATAGGTTTAGGTATCCATTCATTCCGTTCCAATCTTGTTTGTTTCCAGATTAGACCCGACGCCTCCAAGCTCCTAGTGTTAAAACAACGTAGAAGTTTGATATATTGATGATTGAATTTTCCGTCTCCCTGATCCGTCTTCGTTATAATCCGAGCAAAATCCAGGATCTATCTTACATTTTGGCTCACAACCTTAATCCTGACTTGTACTAAAGTAATACTCATCCCACAACCACAAATAATCCTCGACCACACCCCCAATAAAACTTGGCAAACGATTACTTGTTCTGTGCAAGAATCCCTTTGTAACATTTTCATAGAAAGCACCTCGTAATGCCCACCATCCCATTGCCCATCCTCGCTTATTCCACTGTTCTTTCTCAAGAGGAGTAGTTCTATAATTCTCGCTGCGGAGTTGACGTGCAGCATATTCAATGCTGAGACCTATAGCCCAAGGTTTCCAGGACTTAGGATTCTGGCGGTAATGAGAGAGGGCGATGGCATAAATGACGGGTTGGAGAATGTGCATATATTCTGCATATTGAGAAGGGAGAGTAAGGGGGTTAAGAAGCGAGATTGGCGCTTTGATATCGTCGGCAACGAGAACTTTGGAAAGTAGATAATTTGTGATGTCGCTTGGATTTGGGAGATTTGGAAGTGTTAAGCCTGTTCTCTTTAATTTGTATTCTTTCCCCTCGCGATTCTTGCGGAGCTTCTCTTCCTCTCGCATGGTTGCCGTGTCATCGGTATCGAGCCAAGGGGGTATTTCCTCGGTTTCCGTAAGTGATTCCTCGGGTATGATATCACGTTCGGGAAGAGGTGGTGTAACAAGTGGTCGTCCTTTGGTAATTCTTAAAAGTAGCAATTTACAAACTGCCTTGATAAATTCAAGGAATACTACCACTCTCCATCTAATCTTCTCTCCTTTCCTCTTGGCCATCATCTCCCATAATAACTCGGTGTATTGTATCATACTCAGTAACATGGCAATTCTTCTATACATCCGATTCCCCTTGACCCAATATTTGGTATATCGATTATGCGCATTTTGTCTGGGCATACCGGGGAGTTTGGATAGGGCGCGGGAGAGAAGAGTATCATGGTAAAGTGAGAGTAACTGGATAGAAGAATGTAGAGATTCAGATGCGAGTTCGGCATCACGAAATCGGCCGGGTATTATATATGTCAGAGAGCGCAAAGCGGATTCGATTTGGGTAACGGAAGATTGATTTTTGAGGATGAAGTCGGAATAGAGGTGTAGCGCGTTAGGGACCTTCTCCCGCACACTTTTTAGGGAGTCCATGATTGAGATCTATTCATGAGATAAGACGATCGATGTGACTGAAGAGATTTTGTGGAGAGAATGAAGATGAAACGAGCTTGTTGGTAGTGAGTGAAGGTTGGATTTGGATATGCCGTCACAAAGGGGGGTTGGAGCTTAATTTCGATCCTCAGCCTCGGCCCCAGATTTGGACACGCACGTGAATTTTAGTGGTGGGTCGGCGATAAGTTAGCTTCCGCGTTCCTTTGCATTAATCCCCTGTATATCAAAATTGATAAGACGAAGCGCGAGGGCAAATATTGAGATACATAGGTACCGACAAGATACTGAAGTAGAGAGGTGCATTAGATTCTCCCCTACAATTTCTCTTCTAGAAAGTTTCATAGTACACCATGCCCAAACGCCGAAGATCAAGTACGTCTCAAAATGATCTACCAATAACGAAGAAACATTGCCTCCCACTGAATAAACGCGATCACATTTCTCATCTTTCCTCCGAACTCCTCATCCGTATTCTTCATCATCTACCAATTGAAACTCTCTTATCCTGCCACTCCGTTTCTCAGCATTTCTATACTCTTACTCACGATTCTCAACTATGGAAATCACTATATTATTCTCGATTTGTGTTACCACGCGCATTGCGCATTCCGGGGATTAAGAGCAGAGAGAAATCGAACAAAGAAAGAAGTACGGGAGAACTGGGAGAAGAAGGGAGTAGGAATAAATCAGAGAATGAAGAAAGGTTTCGGTTTAGTTCGAGGAAGAGTAGATGGTTGGACGAGGAAGGGTTGAGAAGTAGAGGTAATGGGAGAGAGACCAATTGGAAGAGGCAGTATAAACTGAGGCATAATTGGGCGAGGGGTGCATGTGAGGTTAAAGAGATCGAAATTTCAGAGAGAGGAAATGTACCAAGTATATTGGTGAGGTTAGCAGGAGGAGTGGTAATTACGGTTGGTGAGATGGAGGGGTTGAAGGCTTGGGGTCTTAAGGAGAGGGAATTGATTACGACGTGTGGATTGGACGAGGGAATACCTACTTGTTTAGCCGTCGATGAGCAAGATGGGGAGAAAGGGAGATTAGGGATTGTGGTAGGATTTGAAGACGGAGGTTGGGGAACTTGGGTACTCGAAGTGGAAAATAAGATGTTTGTGAAAAAATACAGGCATCCACCGAGCAGTAATGGGATGTTAAGTGCTATAGCTTACGCACATCCATACATATTGAGCATCACGGAAAGGCAGCTCCTTTCGTTCTATACGCTTAGTCCTGTCGGGTCGATGCAAGAGTCTGAAGATAAGGACAAGAGCATCAATATACAGGATAATATGGAAAAACCAATCCGTCCACATCTCTTGACATCTCTCAAATCACATTCTTCATGGCCACCACTATCCCTATCCATCCGTCTCACCCCATCCACTATCATCGCCTCAATAGTTTACACCCTCCCAACCTACTTAAGCGGACACACCATCTCAATTCAGGAACTTCACTTCACTCTCTGCTCACTTGAGCTCCCAACTTTAACAAACTCCCGCCTAACCTCCTCCTTCCCCTCTGGGTTTCAACCCCTAACTTCCTCTGCCCCACGAGCTTCTCTCCCACGTCCAACATCTCTCTCCTACGCACACCCCTATATCCTGGCCACACACCCAGATAACACACTTTCCCTCTATCTCTGCACTAGTACACATACCTCGCTTACTCTTTCCTCTCCCCAAAAACTATTTGGACATACAAGCTCTATTAGTTTCGCAAGTATTACCAGTAGGGGTAAGGCAGTGAGTGTTAGCGAAAGGGGAGGAGAATTAAGAGTTTGGGAATTGGAACCGGGTATGTTTAGGAAGGGGGAGGGGTCAAGGGTAGAAAGGAGTGTGAGGGTTGGCGAGGGGAAAGAAAGGGAAAATGGCGATGGAGGTCGAGAAGGGGAAGGGAGAACATTGAATTGTACTGAGAGGAGGAAAATGAGAGAGGATCTGGAAAAGAAAGTCTGGGTTGGTTTTGATGAGGAAATGGTCATAGTGCTGAAATCGAGCGAGGAAGATTCAGGTTGTGAGTGCGAGGGCGACGAAGAGGAAGTGAGTCCCGGGCAACTATTCAGCAATGCGCATGATGAGAACGGATTGGTTGTGGGAGAGGCTAATAGAAATGAGGTCGGGAATGGGTGTATACAGCAGAGACTGGTTATATATGATTTTACATAATGTTGTAAATATATATAAGGATGTGAAGGATCTGGAGTGAAAATGTGGTCATCATGTTACTCATTAATAAACGTAGATGTGCCCTTTCTACACATTTCACATGTGGAAAGAGGGAGGGTATCATTTTCTTCCCCTCTACACCTCTCAAGATTCAAATATGTTGAGACAAGGCTCCCGCGAGGCAACTTTTCTCACTTGATGGACATTAGACAATACTTGGCAGACGTCAAAAGCAAGGCTCTCCAAAGTTTCTAATTCAAGGTTACGCAGATAGAAGTCTATCTCCTACATTCATGCGAGTGGAACCGGCAATGCTAGTTCCATTCGATCGTCATGGACGCGTACGGTTGCTAAATTTGCACCTAATTTGGATACAGAGAGTATGACTAGTTGTACATTGTATAGACAAGTGGATGGATATTGTCATTGAATACTCATAGTCGCCCCGCGTCTCAGATGTACTGTAGCCTAGTAGGCTACCATGAGTAATATCGAGAGATCATACGTGAAATACCTGGAAGGTTTAGACTAGGCTCTAGCTAAGCAAGGCTGGGAGTTTAATACATTAGATGATTTTATTACTGGAAATGGAAATAGACAAGGGTGATCGAAATGAGAAGTGGCATTCTTTCTTTGAGATGGGAGAGAGAGGAAGACAAAGAAAAATGACGGGTAACAATGGATGAGACTGAAAAGTCTTTGTTCTGTGCTGCTCTATGGGAGGGATAGATATTCCTTGTTCTTTCATTCATGTTGTTGTCACTCTAAATGGTATTGTTTTTTGTAAGATTGGATTTCTTCTCAGAGTGTGGTCTTGAGAATCTGGCAAAATGCGATACTTGATATTCTTATACTCACTCTCTATCAGAAGGGGAGAGGTCTACAGATACGATAATCTTGATCTCCCCGAACGAAACGTTATCACAGCCATCCTTCCACTCTAGAAGTTTCCTGAGTTTCACTGAGCCCAAATTTTGAACAAGGGGGAAGCACAATTGAATCTATCGGTTTCTAGTAGTTCTGTCGCTACATCCACTACACTTCTATAAGACACTCGATCTAAACTCAGATTACTTTCCAGAATATATCTTGAATAGCCACTCATATTGTTCCATAAATCCAGATATATTATACAAGGGAGACAGAATACACATTCTGTTGAATGGAAGAATGAACAACTCCCCTCTCACAAATTCTCAACATTCTCAGAACAACTTCTCAACAACACCTCGCTCGAAGGTATATACATTCCCCTCTAATAACTCTATCAATTTTTCTACCCTATCCCTTAAAACACACATACACATACACACGCACACCTACACTTACACTTACACTTACACAAACAAACAAACAACCCAACCAAAAATGTGCAAATCCATCAAAACCGTCTCCAGCTGCGGCCATCCCAGTTTCTGGGTCGACAGATGCAACCTCGCTCGCCGCTCCCACATCCAACCCACCACTTGTCCTTACTACCATCAGGAGATTGTTCGCAAGAACGATTTGTGCGGGGGATGCAAGGAGAGTGAGAAGACGAAGAGATAGAAGATTAGGAGGCTAGAGAGGATAGGGACGGAGATACAAATACAATGGTAAATTCTTCCATCTTTCTTTTGTTGTCATCGCGTGTTTTTCGCTCTGGGGATTCGTTATAGATGGGATTTAGGGGAGAAAAAAAGAGAGTGAGGATGAAGATGCAAATACAATGGTAATTTCTTCCAGCTTTCTTTTGTTGTAGTAGACTGCGATTTTTGCTCTCAGAGGTAAGTGTTTTGAATTAAATGATATTTTTCTTATATTTTGCAATTTTGATGGACTTTTTGATGACTTGATTTGACTTGATTTGATTAATTGATTATAATATCCATATCAATATAAACAGAATTTCCAGAATAGGTATGATGTGATATGAACTTGGGATAATATACATATTCCCTCTCATTATATGCCCTTCCAACAATAACTTCTGAACTTATAGACTTTGTTTGATGTTGAGTATTGAGTTCTCACTTCAAACTGCGAGGGTAAATGTGATTCTATGAACGAGCATAAGAAGCAGTATTTGTAGTCAAAATGCCAAAACAGAAGTTCGGTATACATATATTGGGAATTGGAAAATGGGTATATACATTTAGACTTCTAATGAGATAAAAACATATATACTTATCTACATAGATTGAAAATATTCACATAGAAATTTTAACTTGAAGGATTTATTCGATTTTGTTTGATTATAATAACCTTTGAATACATACCCAAGCTTGCTCATGAATACTTCTCTTCTCATTTTGCAGATACAAAATGTTGTAGTATCTATCTGAGTAATATGACGAGGATAAATTTACCATCATATCACACTACCAGTGGTATGTGTCTACGCAACCCGCTCTCAAGAGTCAAAATGTAGAGAAGTTTTTAAACAGCGCGCGCGCGAGCTGCGTCTTCACAATCAAATACTAGCCCAATAAATGAATGAATAAAGAAATGAAAATACAACACAATCAATCAATTAATCAATCAATCATTGCATCTACCTACTTATTTATTTCTCTTAATCTCAAGTGATGAGAAAGAAATAGAAGAAAATCAATTAACTACCTACTAGGTAATCAACTAACTAACTAACTAACTAACTAGCATCTTGACCGCTCCCTCCCTCTCTGCTCTCTTCTTCTCTCATCATTTTCAAAACTTAACCATTTTCAAAAATCGATAGAGCCCCATTAGCTCAGAAAAAAATAAATTGAAAAATCCACATCCACTTTTCCATTCCAAATCCAAATCCAAATCCAAATCCAAATCCAGATTCCAATGCCATTACAATTCCCATTCCTTCCAACTTTTCTCTGCCTTATTCTCATCTATCTAACTATCCATGAAAACAAGCTATGAAGACTATCCATTTACCAATCCATCCATGTAGACAAGCCTCATAAGAAAGACAAGCCATCCCCGTCCAATTCTCTTATCAAGTTGCATTTTCGATTGGGGGGGGGGAATTAAGAAAGTTACCCCTCTATGCGATTAGAAAATTACCCCTCTATTTGTTCTTATCGATAAGCGTGGCTGGGCTGGGCTGGCTGTCAGCTTTGGTTTGGTTTGGTTTGGTGTGGTGGGCGTTTACGGTGGGGATTGGGATGGGAGTGGATGGTGAGGGTTTTGAAATTTTGGGAGTTTATAGTTTTGAGTTTATAGTTTTGAAATTTGTTTGTTTGTTTGAATAGATATTTAGATGTTTAGATGGATTGATGGATGTGTAGGTAGGTGTTTGGAGGGAGATGGTATATCCAATGATATCTATGTATATTATGGTTTGGAGATGATAGCAGATACTGTATACTCTTGGAGGGGTGTTTCGGGGTACGTGTGATCTATTTTGAGGGGGGGGG
>PQXI01000195.1:0-65465 GCA_004786145.1 Botrytis paeoniae | reverse complement strand
TCCACCCCCCCCCCCCCCCCTTGTACAACAAAACGTCGAACCATCATTCAATCGCTTCATGGACCTCCCAAGAGAAATTAGAGCCAAAATCTGGGAATGCTGCTTACCCGAACCACGTATCGTGCACATGTCATCACTGAGAACAAGGGCGTACATGCATCAACTTCTCGACCGCCCCGATACATGGGGACAACGAAGTGAACTAGAATTCTCTTTCTACGAAAATGGGAATGACCTATACCGAGGAGACAAGAACCAGCCCGAGAATTCTCCCCTTCGATATGCCTGTCGGGAATCTCGTGGAATCTGGCAGGATAGCTATATCATACCCGAAATCAAATTATCGCATGAATGGAGAGTCAAGTTGGGTGTGAAGCCGCAAATTATTGACAACTGCAGAAATTGAAAATGTATAACGCTCAAGGCTCGCCGTCCGGCTCCATGCCATATGATACCACACGAACACAAATATTATAAGAAGTCAGGTGGGAGAGGATTCCACGTTAATGTTCGTGGCTTTATTGATATGAAGCGCGATACTTTGATCATGGATCCCGTAGTTTTTTCCTTGGTCAATGGGGATTTGGGATTAGAGCTTAACATCTCAAAGCCAAGGTCAATAGCATATACTTCTAGCATTGAGCATCGTCCAGTGTGGAAGCCACCGGGACATGATGGAAGGTATGAGGTAGTCGAGGGCTCTCAACTCTTTATATCTGATAGATTCGATGGCTATCATGCGGAAGATCCCGATATTAACGAGAATCTTATCGTCGAACAAGCGGACGATGCAAGGGATGCACTCTTGAGTATTGAGAAACTGGAAGACTTCTCTACAGATAAGAAGAAGAATATCGCAAGCAAGTATATGTGGAACTTCATTACCCAGTGCTGCCCACAGATTCACAGCATCCAATATATCCTTCTTGGGGAAAGAAACACTGCAACCTATTCAAAGATGGAAGAAATGGATATCTTCGATTCGGGTAATCTACATTGGCCAAAGGATGAATGGGAAATCCACGAGCATCATCTCTTACCACTCTATCCTTCTGTCCGGGAGATTATCATGAGCCCGGAGAACACACCAATACACAGTCCGGGCTGGTGGATTGCGGCCAAATCCGGGTTACCGATCGCTGAAATCCAGCATCATTTCAACAATAAATTCAGCCACGGGGGTGCAATTGGAAAAGGATTTTCAAGATTACTTGAAGGAACATGATCGCTCTGGCAATCGTCAGTTCTAGCATGAGTTAAAATTTCAAGTATGTGCTTTAGGGGATGTTATGTCCCTGGATTCCTACCAAATTGCCGAAGGCCATGAAGAAGCAGCAATCAACCTTGATGTAGATTTTTTCGACGTGGAACCCGAAGGTGAAATACCAATTGAATTTACAAGTGGTAATGTCTTACAATCTTCTCCGTCTTCGTCTCTACCTTCAGATCCAGAAAATTCGGGTCTGAAAACTCCATTCCCCAAAACAAGGGACAAATAGTCAAAGCCCCAATGAGAGGAGATGGAAGAAGTTTTCTTTATTTGGAAATGGGTATTTATATCCACTGAGATCCCAGGGGAGCACACATTCAAGTCACTCGAAAGGTACAGCGGTAAAGAACTTTTTAACAGGGCCTGGGAAGATCATTTGCGGTAGGTTCACTTGAAGTCTCCGACGTTTGACATCTGATCTAACTAGGGGTGTAGATCTCGAACAGATGTTTACATGTGATTTTTATTAACAATGAGATGGATGAGGTAGTAATTTGAGGTAAGAGAAAGAGGGAAAAAAAAAAGAATTCGGTTGTTAATTAGTTTTCTTAAAAAAAAAGATAAAACAAAAAAAAAAGAGAATAAATACAAAAAAAGAACTCCAATATTCGATGATTTGATGAGTTATACCTGCGTTTTTCAAATCACAATATCCACTTGAATATTGTGGTTGACAGACAACAGTTGAATTGACAGACAGAAATCCACAAGCAATTTGGAAAGACAATCAATTCGCAACTCCGGATCTAACAATGAACTTCCAATCCCCATGATATCAACTCCAGTTATAGCGCTATAACTCACACTGTTCATTCTAACCACCTACCCTCTTTCCCTTCTAATACTAGAGACTAAACTCATGTCTTCAGCTCAATAATACACTGGCTCTCCAATACATCAGCGCCACCGTTCATTAAAGCTCCCCTGAACGCCATAAACTCTCAATCTAGACCGTTAATGCTTAACGACTTCCTTATGATACGACGCTTTTGCCTATCACCCCAAAATTTGTTAGCTTAGTACTTCAACCATCCACTTTCTTTCATCCTTCCCCTTTCCCCTCCCATCTTCCTAGGAGTTCGAAGCCCAAACTCCCTTGTCCCTCGCCCTGACTCTCATTTCCCCTACTCCCAACAATCAACCCCAACCAGACCACCACTAAAAACAATATCCCCTCACCAAAAGACCCCATCAACTCTTTTCAAACATCACAACCCCATCTTCAACATCCCACAAGAAACAACCGAGAAAAAGAAAAAGGTATCCATACATCATGACCATGTTTCTCAATCTTATCACCCACCGCCTTCACAGCCGCATGTACACGCGTACTAATTGGCATATTGCGATCCTTCGCTATACCTGCCACGCAAACCTATTAGCCTGGTAATTCCCTCCCAATACCCAGAACTCAATGTGAACAGAGAAAGAATCTTTGGAAGCAGAAGACAATGACAGGTGAACCAGAGCCAGGAAAAACGGAGGCTAGAAGAGATATAGATGCAAATAAATAGAACTTACTCTTATTAATCTCCTTACTACTCTCCTTTCCCCCAGCCTTCGTCTTTTCCGCAACATAATTCGAGGCATTCCTGTGCAGAGCAAGCACACCGAATCAGTATATTCTTAACCTTTACAATCTTTCAACCTTCCCATCCAGAGCTCTACAACAATAACAACAACAACAACCACCCATTCCATAAACATAATCTTGAACTTCAAGCATAATAAAATATCGAAACCAATAACGAAGAAACGACAAATTCAGATCCCTATCCAGATCCCAAATCTTAAATCTTAAATCTTAAATCTCAAATCTCAACTCTCAACTCTCAACCCCCTCCCCCTCATCCCCAAATCCCCAAACATCAGCAGCAGCACCACAATACCACAATACCACCCCTCTCAAAATCACAAAACACAAATCAAGAAGAGAGACGAACTTAATAGAATGCATATTTGTATATATGTATGTATGCGTATGTATATGTATATGTATATTTGTGTGTACGAATCAATGTACCAGAAACCGATTTCTTTTGATTTCTACTGTTCTTGCGAGTTTCGAGTTTCGAGTTTCCAGTTTCCAGTTTAGGAGTTCAGGATAGATGGACGAATGAACAAGTAAATCCGATGTGATTCTGATGTGTGTGCATCAATATCAAACTCGAGAATGAATGAGAGAAAGAGTATTCCATACCGTACCTTTGAGGTGATATCTGTAGGCGTTTACGTATGGGTATGCTCGTTCTGTACCCAGGTACGTATCTTATGTACTTATAACAAATCGGCTAACAAATCTTATGTATGTACTCGTAAGTCTTACTTATATCAAATCCCAAAGAAAATTCTCATCTAGAATGAAAGAGATATCCAAGTCCTTATATACCTACCTCCCCACCCACCATACCATACCTACCCATCCACCTACCCAACCCACCTTCCCTACTCTTCATTTCCCAATCCACAATCCACAATCCCCAGTCCCTATTTCCCTATTCCCCTCATTCCCCATTTCCCTCAACTCTATCCCTCTTTCCCAGATCTAGATCACAAATCCCATACAAATCCCAAAATACAGACCACAAGACCACACATAAATGACGTACCCCCCTGACAGCCAGTCAGCCACACCTCTTTTTCAAGATTTCTCAAAGAAAGGATAAAAGAAACAATTACCTATCACATCATATCATATCATCACATTGAAATGAAATGAAACGAATTAAACCGAACTGAACTGAATCAATAGCATAGCATAATGTCATATTCTACTTCTACCCTATTACTATCCATCCATCCATCCATTCATTAATTAGACAGTAGACAGCGAGGGAATCCACCTCACCACTCATCGGATCAGTACGTCTTTTATCTAGACATAAGTATCCGACTTAATCAATACCATCTACAATACTAGCGAATCTCGAGGTAAACCACTCGTGAAACGATTGATTGATTGATATAATAGAAGTGTACCTCCACCCATGCCCTCATATAAAGCCCATTCCATCCCATTCCATCCCATCCACCCAATCAATCATTCCATATTGCACCCACCTTCGCAAAAAAACAAAAACAAAAAGCCTTCCACCAAATCCACGATTTATCATCACCCAAAGCGCCAAGAAATGCGTATATACAAATACTACGCCTTTACAATCCCATCGCCCCCTCACTTGTTGAAAAGATATCTATGTACCATGAAGACAACCTCCGTGTATCCATTCATTCCCTTCCAAAAACCGATTGATATGCGAAAGACGATTCGTAATGAATTGGGTATGTACGTCCATTAATTATTCCTTGCCCACTCCTTAACTCCATTTCCCAATGATTGGATATATCGATGTACGTTCCCTGACCTCTATTTAGAGTGTATCGTATGTCTAATATCCTTAAAGTGATAGCTTATGAAGTGCTATAAGATACTGGGTTACGTGGTAAATCGAATGAGTATTAAGGAAATACTGCGTCCAATACCTCGTCGTCATCACCGTCATTTTCATCGGGATTTAATGCAGTAGCATTCATCATTCCAGACATTATCTGGTCATCTTGAGCCCCTAGAGGCTGTTGTGAATTCGTAACCTCTTCAATAGAAAGGTCTCCCTCGTCCTCAGGAGCTACCTGATTCAACTCCATGGTTAAATCTCGAGTTAAGAAATTGCGTAGCCCATTCACACCAGGTCCGGAGAAGACACAAAATACATTGCGTTGATGTTCGGTGAATTCTAAAGGATGTCAATACATTGAAGGAAAGCATAAAGTGAAGAACTTACCTGCGGGAGCCTCTCTACAAAATTGTTCGAGATCACTTCGAAGAAAAGCGTGAACACCAGTCAAACTCAGATGTGTTAATTTCGAACAATTTCTAAGTAGTAATATTATACTCTGTAATTTTGTTAGTAAAAAAACCCTCATGTACAGTTGTCTTCCACTTACTTGGAGTGTTAAATTAGCACAATAGCTAAGATGTACTCTTTCGAGACAACTCCCATTATAGGCTGATTCATCGATATGATGTCCTCGGTGAGCTAATTGTCGTTGTTTTTGTGCGACGGCTAATGCTATAACACTTTCATCGGTGATATTTACACACTTGACCAACCCAATACGCCTTAATTTAGGAAGAGCAGCTAGCTTTGTGACGGATAAATCTGTGAGGTGAACACAACAACCTAGATCGATATAACGAATCCGATTGCATGCTTGAACAAGTTTAATGACAGCAGCATCAGTAATTTGTCCACAATGTCCAAGATGAAGGTAGTGAAGATTTTTTCCCAGTCTGCTAATGGAATGAACGGCATGGTCCGTCAAGAGTCTACATTTTGCGAAGACTAAATTCCTTAATCTTGGAGCAACAGCTATAATCTTCTCAACAGCAGCATCTGTGAGTCGATGACAACTTGTAAGATCCAATATTCGTAAATGATCATATGTCGCTTTATGGGGTAGGTTAAGGAATGCCGAATCGGTAATCAATTCACAATTTGCCAATCGAAGTTCCCGGAGAGCATTTCCATGTGTGATGAGATTAGTTACTGGGTCGTTTCCAATATTTTTACATTGGTGGAGATCGATTTCGAGGATGTTACGGCAATTTTGAGCAAATGCCATGATAGCCCTGTCGTCTAGTTGCTCACATTCATTCAACTTGAGCTAAAAGTTATGTCAGTATGAATCTTGCATCAATTTCAGGTAACTTACCCGTTTGAGGTGATGACAACTCTCCGCCACTTTCACCATCGATTCAGAAGTGATTCCAATGCACTGCGATATGTTTAGACCTTGTAATCGACGGCAATGCTCCGCCAAAGTGAACATCGAAGTGTCGGTAATTTGTTTTACTCCAGAAATATCAAGAGCAAGTAAGTGACTGTTATCGGTAATCAATTCGGTCAATCCACTATCTGAGATACCCTCGCAGTTGGTCAATGTTAATCTTTCCACCTTTGTGCATACGGAAAGAGGTCGAACAGTTCCATCACTAACGCGATCTGCTAAAACTGCCAAATTTAATCTTTTGATGAAATCTCGATATGCGAAGTAGGGATTTTCCAAGGTAAGTGTATTGCAGATGTGCCCGAGTTTCGGAAATGTCGAACATGCCGGTCGATGCCATAATAAATCCACACTGTTCCTAGCCCATTTCTTACACACTCGCATGCAAGATAGAATATCGTTTGGATGGGTGAGTTTTGAGAATATGTTGATGAGAACTTCTGCGGGTAGTCTATTGGATGCGGATATACATGTCTCTGTAACAGCCATATCTTGAAAAGTTGGTACGCCGATTGAAGATTGTGAATCGTTGTTCCCAGCGAAGAAATCGGATTCTTCATAATCGGCACGCGCGGGGGAATTACTTGTAGATGAATGCGAATCATCACCTATATCAGGAGTCGCACGAGATGGAAAACCGGAGTTAATGAGAGGCATCCTTGTAGGTCGACCCTTCATCGTGATGAATGAAGGGAGATGATGTAGTCGAAGTACCTGAAGTGGGAAGCAGTGATGGAACAATAGCCGGGATGCTTTTCTAGCTTTGGCGCTACGTTTGGAGGTAGTTGATAAATCGATATCGAGACCAATGTCGTTCAAAGGGGTGAAATGAGGAGGTTGCTGACAATTGTGGGTTGCTCAGCCTCGTCGATATCATGGAAGATTTTCCCCGGGTTTTGGGTATGTAAGGGAGGATAAAAATGTCGCGAATTTCGTAAATCTCTGGGAATAATTATGAATGACGAAATTGAGTACCTTTTCCCGAAATATTTGAATTCTGAAGGGAATTTGTTGAGGAGGTTTTAGTTTATTTATCAGTTCTGTTTCCAGGGAAATTGAGCGATGGGAACAAGCAATATTTGATCGTGTTGTGTTCTTCTTATTTAATGTATTAAGTTTGGAGGCTTTGGCTTGGACTTTGCATTGGCTTTTGGTTGCAGGAAGAAGTTCCGTTCTGGATGTTGTGCTTTACAGGGTAAATGTGTGTTTGGAGGGTTTGGTGGGATTGTGGTTTGAGGTAAGAAGAAGCTTAATAAGGGAGAGAGTGATGGATCAAATGTGTGTGTTGGTACAGTCCTTAGTAAGCAAGCAATACAATTGATATATTCATAGAAATATAATCATCAAATCATCGACATTAAAACTCCTTGAAGTGATGAAAACTATTCAAGGTGCATATCATCCTATCCAAAACATATCAAAATCTATTTATAGACTTAAATGTGAATGACATCTAGAACGATTAGACCTTTAATTCGTCAGAGTTTTATTGATCGAAAATTTTGATTTCTATTTATCCAAATAGTCTGCCTCCACGGCAGTGGCCCCCGGAGGGCTAGCAGAGCGTCATTTATGTATCTATATAGCAAATAGTATCGAGAGCACTCAATCCTCAATCCTCAAGTAACAATATAGTTCCTATGTAGGTAGTGTCTGCCGCCACCTCCCCCGCCTATTTTCTCTGAAGCCCTCGGAGGGCTAGTCGAGCGTCATTTATGTATCTATCTAACAGATAATATCAAGAGCACTTAATCCTCAATCCTCAAGTAACAATATAGTTCCTATATAGATAATATCTGCCACCACCTAATAGATAGTTATAGAAAGTGTTGAACGGATTCATTGTCCTACATGTACATTAGCTTAGCATTAATCATCAAGAGATTTATCCTCTCTTGATTCCATAGTACTCAATCCTCAATCAATAACATAGTAGTAGTTTCTAAAGAGCTAGCGGAACGTCATCTATAAACTAGATATCTGCCTATGGAGAGCAATAGGAAGAATAATTCAACCTCATACCTTGTCAAAAGTCACTTTATATCATATCACATTATTCGGGTAATGTGGTGTAGTCTAGAATCCCCTTTTCTGTACATGGAAGTCTAATGACTTATTGTTGTTGTTGATGATGATGATGATGATGATGTCAGGAGGAAGGATATCTATCTACCTATCTAATGGTACTTATTAAAGACTCATCAAAACCCGGGACATTACATCCACATACCCAGGTACTGGAAGGGAGTAGATAATTTTATATAGACTGATAGATAGATGAATCGAGTCAAGAAAGAAGCATTATCTATTATCTTCCTATTAGTAGTATTATCCAATACCAAAAATCATTATGAAATCAAATCAACCCAAAGACAGACGATCAAAGTCAAATACATACATAATCAATTTCACCCCGTTAATATCTAAATATCCATTCAAGTACGTATATTATAAATAAATAAAAATCATAAAAATACTCCGTAATCTAGAAGCAAACAATAATATAAATCCTTATACGTAACTTACTACATAAACCAATTAAATCATTCAGATCACCTTCTTTTTCGAAAGAATAAAAATTAATTTTAGCTTTTAGCTTTTCCCCAGATTCCACTAAAAAGCTTCTCAATACGCGAGCGAGGGAGGGTGCGTGCAAGCTCCATCCATCTATCCATCTATCCATTATCAAATCAGGTCATATTCTAAACCACTCACCCCTCACCCACCTACCTCAATTTCTCTTCTTAGGTATATACACAAAACTTAACCCAACCCATCAGTACCACAACCCACAAAAATGTCCTTCCTCCCCCTCACATCCCGCACACTGCGTACCCTCCCGAAACGACAATGTCTCTCTCCCCTCCGCAAAACCACCCGCACAATAACCAGCAAAGCCCCCTCAACCCCCCAACTCGATCCGATCTCCCTCCACCGACTCGAAGCCACCCGTCGCGCCTACTACAAACGCCGTACTCTCTATTCCGCCTCCGGGTTCCTCGTCGGCATGGTCTGCATCTGGGTAACCGCAACCTCAATCGATATACCTCCGCCTTCCAAACTCGATACATCTCGCTCTAGCAGTTCTCTCTCCTCTTCCTCTCCCGTTACAATTCTTCCCCCATCATCATCCCCATCCGCACTAGAAAAGCAAAAAGGAGAAGAAGAAGAAGAAGAAGAACTCATCCCCACCGGCACCAGCACCATCCCAACCTTCCCCAAAACCCTCCACTTCACCGACACCCCCTCCACTTACTCCCCAGAACCCTACCAACTCCTTGGCCTCGGCATCCGCACCGTCTCCTTCCTGCACATCCAAGTCTACGTCCTCGGTCTGTACATCTCCCCCTCCTCAATCCCCACCTTACAAACCTCTCTGCTCCAACTCGCCGCTCCAAACGGGGCTTCCACCCTCGTCGCCAACGAAAAAGATGCCTTAAAAGCTATGCTTCTCGACCCCTCCCGCAGCGAAGAAATCTGGTCCACGATTCTCAAGAACCCCGAAATAAAATCTATCGTCCGCATTGTCCCAACGCGAAATACAGATTTCCATCATCTGCGCGACGCATGGGTACGTAGTCTTACTGCGCGGGCCCAGAAAAATAGAGAAGAATTCGGGGATGAGGCATTTGGGAAGGCGATGGGAGAGTTCAAGGCGTTGTTTAATAGGGGAAGTGTGCCGAAGGGACGAGAACTTTTGTTGAGTCGGGATGAGAGTGGGAAGTTGGGGGTGTGGTATGAGGATGGGGTGAATGGGAGTCAGAGGTTGGGAGAGGTGAGGGATGAGAGGATTAGTAGGGGCATTTGGTTGGGGTATCTGGCGGGGGCGAATGTGAGTAGTGAGGAGGCGAGGAGGAGTGTGGTGGAGGGGGTTATGAGGTTTGTGGAACGTCCAGTTGGGAGTGTGGAGGGGATGGTGAGGGTGTAGATTGAGGGGTTGTATTTTAGTGTATCTATGTTTGTCTGTATGAGTATTGTTATGATGATATGGTATGAAACGGAAGGTCTGGCCTGGTAGAGCACAGTATTGCTTAGCATAGCATATCACAAAACACAAGTAAATAAATCAATCTTCATGTATCATATTCATCGATTCATTCCTCCAATATCAGCAAACGAGCTATTCTATGCACTTCCTATAATCATGCAATTCATCCACTTCAAGGACTCGACTTTCTTTCCCCTCTGATCCATCAACACAACCCCCTCAAGAAACCTCTAAGCCTGGATAGCATTCAACTCCTTCAACTGACTCTCCAAATCCTTCTTATTCTTCGCCTGCAAATCCGAGTTTCCACCAATATGTTTCTGACCGATGAAGATGTTAGGGACGGAGCTTTGACCTGTCTTTTCGGCAAGGTAGGATTGGATTGCTGATCCGTCGTCTGAGGGGGAGAATTAGTTGATGATATTTTGAGGGAGTGAAGGAAGGAGATTAACATACCAACTTGATCAAGCTCGATAGAGTAAAAGTTTGCCTTCAAATCGGTCAAGAGCTTCTTGGTGGCACTGCAGTATGGACAGTAGGATTTGCTGAAGACGGCTGGGAGTGGATTGGTTAGTTATTTGTTTTGAATGTGATATTCTCATTTGTCTTCTCCTCTTGATTTCTCATCGTAGTATATCCCATACTACTCTCTTTGAGTAATCTCAGAGATTACTCGAGGAACAGACAAGTTTCGTATCCGGAGAGTGCATAGCATAGCATAGCTAAGTATCTCCATAGCACCACAAGAAGAGGATGAAATGAAGCAATGAAGAGATGGAGAAAAAAATCAAAACATACCAACAGCATTACCATCAATAATGCCCTCGGCTTTTGTTTGGGCAGCAGACATTCTAGCGGCGGTAATGGGAGTGGTGGTGAAGAAACGACGGAAGATATTAATGATGGGCGAATGGTAGGAGACCGGTTTATACCTAGGTCTTGTAGGTGAGGTGGGTGGGGTGGTTTATATGTAAATGTAGAATGTAGAATATGGACGGGGATGGGGAGTTCCGGAATGAGTACTAGTAGGTATGATTTATTTAGGGAGAAATGGACGGGTGGTGGTGGTTGAATTTTTTGGCTTGGGAAGGAGGGGTTGAATTTGGTGTGGTTTGGCTGATTAGCAATTGGGTGAGGGGCGGAGAGGTTCTAGAAATTGAGAGGGGATGGAGGGTTGTGTAATCACTCACGCACGAAGGACTTACCCAGCTGTGATTGCAGATTTTATTAGGATATTGCGTCACTGGACAGGCATGGAAGGAAGGTGTGGTTCCCGGTAGATCAGCTGGGAGCTTTGGGATTGATTTCGGATTTCGGATTTCGAAAGGAGTTATGGACTTTTATTACTGTACAGAGTACCGGCAGTTGATTTTAATGATTTGAATTCTTTGCTGACAAATGTGTTATTGTATGCACAGTACTGGTATGTACCTCTTACTGTATTTCTTTCTATTGAATATGAAGCGTTGAGTGGTTGATGATTATCTAGCTAAGTACCTACCTATATCACAATGATAATTACTCGTATATTGTGCTGTATATAGAATTGACATTGGAGATCATCGAGGTAGAATGGAATCATGCAAGAGTGAGGCAAAGCATCCCTTGGTAGCACTTACTTGTAATTGATGATCTGCTAAGAGAAACATGTGTTGGCATACAGCCCTGTGATCTATGTGATATGGATGGATGATTCGAAAAAACGATTTTGAGGTTATTGGGTACTATCAAGTGAGTAAGTAGATTTGTAGAGTAAGAAATTGATGAACCCTTTGCATTGTATCCTATGTCCTCTGTCTTACTTAGTATGTGGTATTTATTGTAAGATACTCGATCATTCTCGGTAGAAGAAAGGATGTGTGTACAGTCAGTACTTTACGGACGGCCGGTACTGTAAAGGCAAAACTAAAAAAGCGGCCGGCAATTGATGAATGGACAGATATCATCTCGCTCTAGTACAGGATTGATATCGTCTGAACCCTTTCTCGCCTTTCTAGACTCCATCATACATTCGGCCTCATAATACTTTTGGATATTCACCCTGACCTCGATCAAGATCTGGAGTTATACACAATAATATCTCATCCTCATTCTGACTCTCACTCGCTTGATCATCCTCACCGCCATCAATTTTTTAATTAGTATCAATCCTCATCAATCAGAACTTCTGCGCATTAAAAAGACAATAGACAACGTTAAATCCATTACACTCCAAATTGTTCCATCTTTCCATCAGCTTCGAGACCCCGTCATCGAAAGCCTTAACATACGAGTCAATCACCCCACCTTAAACCCTACATCCCACATATATCGAAAGCCTTGTCATATCACATTCATTCATAAGTTTTCTCAAGGAAAAAGTCCCCTCCACAGGACTAAATATAAAAATCAGCCAAGGTGGCTTCCCGCGTTTTGGACTCGCAAGGTGGCACCCTGTCTTCTGCCATTCAACGTCTTCCTGATTCTCTTCAAACCTATCTTGACACGACCGTTCAACATCTTCAATCTGCCTATTCGCAAATACCTGAACCCGCTCAAGCTTACATCGAACAAGCTGCAAAATATACACATATCGATCAGGTTCCGCCTACAGCATTAGCGGGTAGTGCCTTTGTTATACTTGCAGCTGCTGTGAGTATGAGTCGTTGGGGAAATAGTTGGTTCAGTGGTGGTGCCAGTCGTTTGAGTCCTTTCTCGAGTCGAGGTAATCCGCCGCAGGTCCAAGATGAGGATTATGAATATATAACTGGTGAGGATTTGGAGCAACCAAGAAGAATCTATGATCCACATTTGAGACCACCTCATTCTGCACAAGAGGAAGATGATGTGCTATTGGTGAAGAACAAGGGGATTACATATCCAGTTAAATTCCCAGCTTACAGTATTGGGGATGGAAAGTTGGAAGTCAGTGATGTAAGGAAAAGAGCTGCCGCCTTGATGGAAGTTTCAAATTGGAGGAAGTTGAAATTGGTTTACAAGGGACAACAATTGAAGGATGATCATGCACTTGTTCGAAGTTATGGAATAAGAAATGAGTCGGAAATTCTTTGCATTGTCGGGGACGCAGCGACTGGAAGTGAAGATTCAGGAGATGAAAGCGAAGAAGTAGAGGGGACCGCCGCCAAGCTCAGGAAACGAATTCGCAAATCGAAGAATAAGAAGGGAAAGAGGAAGAGCAATAATAATCTTCAAACACCACAAATGGAATCATCTGCGACTTCCAGAACAGCTTCACCAATCCCTCCCCCAACACCCAAAACACCAATCGAGAAGTTAAATGCTATTTCAGATACCTTCCACAACGACATCTTACCATTAGCAGAAGCATTTATTGCCAGTCCACCAGAAGATCAAAAGAAGAAGGATTTCGAACATAAGAAGTTGAGTGAGACTATTATGGGACAAGTACTATTGAAGTTGGATGCGGTTGAGACGGAAGGTGATCAAACAGCGAGGGAAACTAGGAAAGCTCTTGTGAGAAAAGTTCAAGATGTTCTTAATGAGCTTGATTCGATGGTTCCAGGTGCAGAATAAGGGGTTTAATTTCGGCTACATCAGTTTTATTTGGGAGGTAGAAGTGAATCAATCACCAAACTTCGACTCCGGATTACTTCTGCATTGAGGAATGCATCTATCTTTTGTTGCATTTACAAAATTTGTTCTATTGGGATGCTATGCATATACTGGGTATGGTTGGGCTTCTCCACTTCTAGGGAGGAATTGTATCTTGCAATATTTGCAATTTGGCATGGCGTACTGCATAGATGGGATAGGTGTTAATAAGTTGATGATAGGAAAGGAGGGGTTTGAATTGAAGTGCAGGGGTGAGCGTCATTGACACATGGAAAAGATGCGAGAGGGTTTATCATTCTGTTTGCATCGAGGAGCATGAACATGAGCATGATATGTATGACTTGTGATTTGATATCCTGGAAATGCATGTATATGCTATTTGGCCAGTGTGTTTATATTATAGATTACAGGAATTGAATTTATGTCAAGACTAAAGTGTATAACCCATTTTGCCTCCTGCTATATGTGATATCATAATTGTAACAAGAACTAAAAGGGCTTTGACACTTTTATTCGGAGCATTTTGTTGCATTCTACTCTACAACCGCATGGTACATCGAAAGTCTGCGTACCGTACCTAGGTAATATCTTGATGAATTTCACAACTCCGCAGCCGTGTTACATTTTCGACTTCATGTTCTCCTGGATGTTCGAGTATTGTGGAAGTTCCAAGTGCCTAGCCGATAAGAAGTGTCCGAATCATTCCAATTACACAAATGGTTAATTGCCTCGTGCACCATGTTGCAACCATCACTTACTGGACCGTATCGAAGTCACCTTAAACATATCTATCACTTCAATTTGAAATATTAGATAAGAATCACTTGTATCTACTCAGTTCATGCGATCAAAATTGCTGCCTTATTATCTGCCATCAGGTTGGCGAGGCTTGCTTGAAGTGAAAATTCGATCAACGTAAAAATGACAAGGCTGCAATCGCACACATCGTCAACTTCAATTTTCTCAACAATACTGTACATTATCAAAGTGAGTTCAACATAAAATCAAATAAACATTGACATTGAGGAAAAAATTATTGATTCATCATCAACATCATTTTGCTTCACTCAATAAATAATTCTTTTCAATTTTCCATCAAATTGGGGTTGTTAGCCCTGGGACTCGGCTAATATTTTTAGCGCGAAAACCGGTGTCAATTTGGAGAATCCATCAACCGTAAAGGAATTTGAAGACAACGACCAACCGACAAACCACGACACCGCCCTCATTAAATAACGAAGGTAGAGCAATTTGGTTTTCTGTACGCCTTTCGATTTCATTCTGACAATTTATCCAGGACACGATGTCGACCTTCGAGCCAGTCGTAAGTGCTCAATTCCATATATATCCATGGCAACCAAAGCCAAATTCAATATCTTGCGACAACAATCATGGGAGATGGTTTTTGGGGGACTCAGCAATATGGACGAATACGAATAGGAACGAATTGCTGATATTGGACTTCTTCTAATAGATCACGATCGATGCCAAGGGTCACCTTCTTGGTCGACTTGCAAGCACTGTTGCAAAGCAGTTGCTCAACGGCCAGAAGATCGTCGTTGTACGATGTGAGGCCTTGAACATCTCTGGAGAGTTCTTCCGTGCGAAGCGTACGTTTTTACCTTTATTTGAAATTACGATGGGATTGGAGATCATGGATTTGATGTCGCGTCTGGGTGGAATATATGAAATGATGGAAGACTGATTCAATTTCGATAATAGTCAAGTACCACGCCTACCTCCGAAAGATGACCAGATACAACCCAACCCGTGGAGGTAAGATATCATAATCCGCCAATTGCGATTCTGCGATTCGCAATCGATACAAGGAAAACATCCTGACTTTTTCACGAATAGGTCCTTTCCATTTCCGTGCCCCATCCAGAATCTTCTACAAGACCGTCCGTGGTATGATTCCTCACAAGACCGCCCGTGGTGCCGCCGCCATGGAGAGACTTAAGGTTTTCGAGGGTGTTCCACAACCATACGACAAAGTCAAGCGCGTTGTCGTTCCCCAAGCTTTGAGAGTGTTGAGATTGAAGCCTGGACGCAAATACTGCACTGTCGGTAGATTGAGCCACGAGGTTGGATGGAAATACCAAGATGTTGTCGCTAGGTTAGTAAATTCTTTGGGATTGGGTTGAATTCCGGATTATCCCGAGATGGTTACTAATACGAATGATTACAGACTTGAGGAGAGAAGAAAGGTTAAGAGCGCAGCATACTACGAGCGTAAGAAGGCAGCACGCAAGCAGCTTTCAGAAGCCCAGAAGTCCGCTAAGATCGACGATAAGACCAAGACTGAGTTGGCTGCTCTCGGCTATTAAATATCCTGGACCTTATTTGATGTGATTTTGCGCTGCTGGGTGGATGGATTGGGTTGTTTAACGGTTTCTTCTTTTCAACAATAACAACGTCAATGCTTTGTTCTACCATTCATTGGAAGATCTCAAGGCCTGGTATTCATTTACCATTTACACAATATTGGGAAATGCTGTAATGGCAAAAGGAGTCTGATGCAGCAAGGAACTCTGATGTGTATTGCTTCGGCTTGCATGCAGTTCATAGCAAAATGAAAAGCCCAAGGCATGAATCAAGAATGAATACATTGCGTTTGGTCTTGTGGAAATGGAAGTGGAATTGTGAAAAGTAATATTGAAATCCATTTTAGTTACAGTTTATGAATGAGCATCGGTTTGGTACAAGTTACTTTAAATTCTTTGTGAATTCAAAGAGCAGTTTTGTTGGAGAGAGTATGATGGATCTTTTGAAAATTGAGCTTATAAGATCATCATGATATGATGTAATTTTTTGGCTACCTTTAACAGCTCAACTGATATACCCATAGGTAGAACCAAAGATTTCTAGATTCCCAAACCTATAAAATAATAATGGTGGACGATTGAATCCTTGAAGTGCTTTGCATTTACCTCATCACCGTCTCCCAATTTCCCATTCTGTATTCTCATGTTCTCTCGAAGCACGTTTGGGCCATTTTTAAACCCTCCCTCCCATCAGTTCCCGTCTTCACGGATTACCTAGGTAGGAATATGATTATAATGCACATTATTTTTTCAATTGAGATCTTCATTGAATTCTTCGTAAATCAAGCAAGATAGATGCACGATGAAGTCGATGAAGTAGAAAAGTAACCAGAATACCCGCTCCGGAACTCCGAAGCCGATGCCGAGCGGGGCGGAATTTATTCCTTTGCAAAGGGTTGAACATTGCCGAGGATGAAGGGAGTATGGTTTATTGGGGATGATTGGTTGGATTTGTGTGGTTGGATGTATTGGATGGTTTGGATTGGAGAGGGGATGGTGGGGCAATTGGATTTTGTGGGATACACTTGTAAGTTACTCCACATTATTGCGGCGGGAGGAGGGGCCTCTAGTTCTTGCTGGTAAAGTATAAATGTATAATGTTTTTACTATCCTGGATGGATAGATGTTGGGGTATGTGAGGTTTCATATGTATCAGGATACTTATTAGCTCCTTTGTTTACTTATTGATCGGGTCTTTTGGTGGAGAGATTTTAGTTGGGCCGGAGTGGGATTCAATTCGAATTGAACTGATTTGATTTGATTGATGATTTGGTCGACTGGGATTGTTTATGCAGAGTAATATTTACAAATTTTGAGGGAGATATTGAAGTTACATCGATTGATCGATTGATACATATCCACCAGATCCGGTAAAGTCAAAGAAGACAATACGAGATTAAACGAAGGGTTTGAGACAACGGATCGGACCGTCAAGAGAAATTACGAAGACGAGGGAACTAGGCTGGGGAGGTGTAGTGCCGAGTTGGGGACGCAGTCAGAAATAGAGAGAGAGAGAGAGAGAGAGAGTAATTATTAAAGCCTCCGAGAGACGTCGAGTCGATAAGATTACTTAGGGCACCAATACTTGGCTAGCGGACCGTTCGAAATTATTCACTCCAAATTAGGACTCCAAAATGTCAGGTCCTACTTCTAGGCTTCAGAGTCTGGTTAATCATTTATTACCTTCTTCTGGATCAAACACATCTTCGACAACGCTGCCAGCTCCAAAACATCATATCCATACCCTTTCACCTACATTTTTTCTTCCCCGCGCAGCAGCGATTGAACCTAATGCTCCAGCTATCCATCATGTCACTGCGAATGGACAAACAATTACACGATCTTATCAGGAATTTGCAGATCGTTCTCGCGGTTTAGCATATTATCTCAAAAACCACAAATTCGCTCGAATAGGAATACTATGTCCGAATACACCTGCTTTTCTCGAGAGTATCTTTGGTGTCGCGGCTGCGGGGGCGATACATGTGGGAGTTAATTATCGATTGAAAGAAGAGGATATTATCTATATCTTTGAGTTTGCGGAGGTGGATTGTATTATTGTGGATAGAGAATTTGTGGGGTTGTTGGATGGGTATAGGGGGAGGAATCAAGGGGTGAAGATTATTGTGGATGAGGATACGGATAGAGATGAGGGGGAATTCGATCATGCGGTTCTGGAGGGCTTGAAATATGATGGGGAGAATGGGGGGAAAGGCTGGGATGGATTGCATGCGCAGGCTGATGATGAGGATGGTACGATTGCGATTCCATTTACGAGTGGAACGACGGCGAAACCAAAGGGGGTGGTTTATACTCATCGGGGAGCATATCTTGCTGCTATGGGAAATGTGGTGGAATCGGGGTTGAATTTTCATAAAGGGAGGTGTGGTTATCTCTGGACACTCCCTATGTTCCATGCCGTGGGATGGACTTTTCCTTGGGCTGTAACAGCGGTTAGGGGTACCCATTTCTGTCTTCGCAAAATCGATTATCCTCTGATATGGAATCTATTGAAGTCTCAACCCATCACCCATTTTAATGCCGCACCTACAGTAAATACTCTCCTCTGCGCCTCGAAAGAAGCAGCCAAACTCCCAAATCCAGTCCGCGTCACCGTCGCCGCATCACCACCTACAGCTCATCTTTTCGAAACAATGACAAATCTCAATCTCATTCCAGTTCATGTTTATGGGATGACGGAAACCTATGGTCCTATCACCAAAGGTTACCATATGCCTATTTGGGAAGACATCCCATTGAAAGAAAAATACAACCGCATGGCGCGTCAAGGACATGGATTCCTCACTTCTCTCAATCTCCGCATTATCAAACCCGATCAACCGGATGATAAACTCATAGACGTCGCTCGTGACGGGAAAGAAATTGGAGAAGTCATCTTCCTGGGAAATATATGTGCAAAGGGATATTATAATGATGCAGAAGCGACGAGGAAGCTTTTTGCGGGTGGTGCACTGCACAGTGGAGATTTGGCAGTGTGGCATGAGGATGGGAGTGCGCAGATTTTAGATCGCGCGAAGGATATTATTATTAGTGGGGGAGAGAATATAAGTAGTGTGGCGTTGGAGGCGATGTTGGTGCAGCATGAGGGGGTGTTAGAGGCGGGGGTGGTGGCGGTGGGGGATGAAAAGTGGGGGGAGTGTCCGGTGGCTTTTGTTACGGTTAGGGAGGGGAGTGGAGGGAAAGGAGAGTTGAAAGGCGAAGATGTGGTGAGGTGGGCAAAGGAGGAAAGTAGTATTAGTAGGTTTATGGTGCCAAAGGAAGTGGTTGTGGTGCAGGAATTGCCGAAGACGAGTACGGGGAAGGTGAAAAAGAATGTTTTGAGGGAGTGGGCGAGGGGGAATTGGGAGGAGAAATAGGGGGGTAGATGGGTTAGGAAGGGAGGAGAAAGGATGGGATGGAGTGAGATGGAATGGGGTGGTCGATAGCTTTGTTGTATATTATGAAATTAATAGAAATAATTCGGTGTATTTGGTTTGATGTGATGTGTTTGATGTGTATGTATAAATATATAATAAATAAATACAAAAACCCTCAATCCTATACTCTCGAGAGTCAATGTAGGTATAATATTCTCACACCTATGTACTTTGACGAGCCCTTTCCTAGCCTCCATCTCGATCACGTGCATAACACACGTGCACTCTTGATATGGAAATGCTTTGGATACCTAGGTACGGGTACATGGTAAACCTGCCAAAATTTAGTCTTGGATACTCCGGATTATCCGGATTCGTTTTTGAGTTTGTCGATTGAATGGATTTGCTATGATACGATAAGTATTGTCTTCCTCTTGTATACTACAGGCTAAAGATATCTAGTAGTACTGTGTTTCTGCTTACTTGCCAAGATGCATTCCGACCACCTGATTTAGCGTTGGTATTTAGTTAAATATCATATGGTGAACTTAGTTACCCTAGGAGTTTTCATATCTTCCTTGTTAGATATCTGACCTATCTCTTTTTTTTTCGATTTTTTTCTTCCTTTGAATATGTGGAGACAATGAGGGTCAGTAGGATAACCTTGATTCACGTATTCTATTATATAAGGAACATCATAATGAAGAGTTCGGGGCGGGTAAAGAATCAAGATCTGGGAGGGCTGAGATAATGATTACATGGGCATTATGATGCATGTATGCGCAGCAAGGCTGCTCCAAGTCTGTCGGAAAGGAAGGCGATGTGGCTTATGAGACGGGGGTGGTTTATTTAGTGTTCTGTTTATCCTGTTGAGTTTTTGTGTATGCTTTTTGGGGGTTTGTTTATTTGGATTTTCGGATGTGTAAAATCTACAGAGTTGAGATTTTGATACAATATTCACAATGGCAAACCCATTGACAAGTCAAGGTATTCTAGATCTCGACTGGTTGAAAATCTACGATGATGCTATGAGAGAAGGATTGAAAACCCGTGCTGAATTATTGTTTGGCATTTCCGATTCTCTGGACGAGATGATGAATTTGAATCCTAATGAAATGGCGATCATTTACTTAGCTATGAAAGAGAGGTTGGAATGTCGTTCTGTGGTGTTGAAAGGAGTTTCGAATCATTGAGAGGTTTTGAAGATCTTGAGTGAGATGTCCAAGGCTTGTGATGATGCGCTGAAGGATATGCCGAAGACGTATTGGGAGGAGGAAGAGGATAGATTGGGGGAAAGGGAGTGAGAGGGATTATGAGGTGGGGTTGAAGATGCCGAGGATGTTGGAGAGATATCATGCTTTGCTTGATCCGGGAAGAGTGCGGATGAGGAAGGGGGCGCTTGCTCCGAGAAAAGTGGTGGGTGGTAATAAGTCTGCTAAGAAGGACTGGGGTTTGACGTGGGATCCGGGATTGGAAAGTCTACCGGATGGAAAAAATGAGAAATGGAGTAAGAAAATGGAGATGTTTGAGATTGAAGCTGCATCTATAGTTTCGACACTTTGAATACCTCCAACGCCTTCAATACCTTCAGGTTCTCCAACACCCCAAATAATTCCGATACTTCAAACACCTCTAACAACTCCAATACCTGAAATCTCTCCAGCAACTTCAACACCACAGATACTTTCAACGTCTTTAATACCTCCCACATGTTCTACAGAACTTGACACAGATCACTCATGGGGGTTTGATTCTGGGCCAAAGAAATCCAAATTCAAAAAGGAAAAGCCCCTACTATCAACATTAGCGAAAGGAAAGAACTTTACCCAGACGATTTGTATTCGGACGACTTATATTCGGACGATGTGAAATGGACATCGCCTGGAAGCAACCCCAAGAGTAAGGCAAACCCACGTAACATGGTTACAGATTATACGGAACTGATGATTGGTTCCTCACGGACAAAACATGAGGGAGCGCTCATCCCAAAAAGTCTACCCATGTCAAATCGAGTCTTGCAGATGAACTATGCCTTATGCCGGCTCACTGATCCACCCCTTCCGATTCGTATCTCGGGCTCCCTTCATCCTTTTCTTCTCTTCTAAAATTTGCACAGTGGTTGCTCTGTTTCGATCGAGAATCTTTTGGGCTTCTATGGCATTCTTTTATACCAATTATTGTGGGGTGATAAGTGAGAATATTTCTTCTCAACAAATTTTCCCGACTTTTTAGAAAACACGGTCGAGTTACACTTACTCAACATCCCGCTTATTTCGACATCGATCACCCCGATACGTTCAGTAATTTTGTTGATGCTCCCAACTTTGATGTTGAGCGTACCTCCCCTTTACCCCTGGATAGGAAACCTGCATTCATTTTATTGATGCAAGTAGCCAAACAACCCCTATCTCTGCGAGTGATTAAAAAGTACCCTGAAGCGGTGCCGGATTGGCACCGTATAGATCACTTTTTGTGTCTGGGCTATAGGGAATATTTGTGGGCTATATATTCTCCTGCTGACGCGAACGTTTGCATGGGTTATGCTCTTAAAACTTGAATTCGAGTGCACCACCACGAACCTCGGTTGTTTTTACAAGAATGTTTCGAAAGTATAAAGTTATCCATAAATTTGGGAGAGGTACAAAGGCCCGATGAATACCGGGGAAGTCTGGCAGGTCATTCTTCTCTCCTCCACGGTACAGAACATCAAAGTAAAGAGATCGAGAACCGTAAACCATCTGATATCAGTGAGGGCAGAGAATATCCAGAAAAGAACGCCAAGGAGGCCCTTCTCCAGAACTACAGAGACCGGATCATGTTTGAAGCATTATCTCCTCATCTGACAGCATCACCTCTAAAAAATTATTTCAAATTGAAGGGAACACATTCTAGCATGAATAAGTTGCTTGGCAAACATGAGATCTTACCAAATGCTACTCGGCGCATGGTTTGGACATGTGTAAGAACGATCAAACGAGAATGTATACTCATGGGTTCAGCTTCGTGCTAATACTCTGCCAGAAATGTGGACATGCTTCTTACGACGACTTTACTGAGTTTCCAGGCTGGGAAGGTGCAGTTGTAGATTTTGCGAAAGAGTTGATGCAAGCAGGCTACATAACTCGAGCACAGATGACAAGTCAACCATTGGGGACGAAACTTTGGGTTAGTGGGAGACTCTAAAATGGTATTAATCTTATCTCGAGAAAACTTTCGAAACTTCGGAATACCGCTCTGCCAACGTTTGTCAAAGCAAAATCCAGTCTGTCTGCCTGCCGATGAATGTCGTTGGCTTCATTTGTGCATGAAGAAAAAACCATACGCAACTCACCTCAAGCCACTTCATGTGTGTAAAGGCGAATATCAAGACCCATTGACCGACAAAACTTTCTTTAAAGCTCTTAAACACGCTTATAATAAAGAAAATGCGTGGAAGGATTGGGCGATTTTGAAATTGGGCAGAATCGAGTTTATAGGTGTATGAAATCCCAATACCGGTTGAATTTCTTTATCAGTATTTTGGATCTCCAAAATTCGGGGGATTTCGAAAGGAGTCTGGGCTTTGAGGTTGAGATCCCGTAAGCCTTGAGAGTATTGGACGAAGTGTTCGTCTAAACGTTGAGCGACGTCATTTTCTCTCACCGGCTGGTCAACACCGAACTTTCAGGTCTCGATTGAACGTGTGGAATAACATTGCTGACTTTACATAGTTTGAAGCCTGTCCAGACGACTATGTTGATCATATCAAACCGAATAATCTTCCACCAACAACCAATGAGTATGATTTTGCACCGCCACCGCCTCCAAAAATGGTTCCTCCTATGGGTCCAGAACACATGTTGCATCTTTTCCAAGACTGCCCTTCAATTTCTGATGTCAATTCAAATTTCTACCTCCAACGAATTCCCCGCAGGAAGATCGAACCGATCGCATTTAATGCAGATAGGTTAAGCGAAACTCTAGGCTGGGGATTACATTTTGTCGAGGGATTAAATACGTCCTTGGCAATTACCGTTATGATTATACTCTCCTCGGTCTTAGGAATAGCGTTTGCTATTTGGTGGACAATACTGGAGAAAGACTTCCAAGGAGCATTTGGAGTTGCCGCTTATATTACTAGTGTTATGACCCTGGCGGTAATGACCTGGCAATTGTGGGCTCTATGATTTGAATGATGTGATTCAGCAAGTCGTGAAGGACGTTAAACGCCGGTGACAGCTTTGGAGGATCCTGTTTGTTGTTGATCAGACATGGTTCCACTTTGACTTCTACAAGCTCAACCCTGTCATGGACCCAGCACGTGCTGGGGTTACATTGTTACCAAGCAGAAAATTCCAATGATCTGTTCGTCGGCTCACACTTTTTTATTCTTGGGGATAAACTTGGCAGACATGAGGAAACGGGATATATATGAGGTCTTTTATTTTTAGGCGGTGTAACGTCTCGAATTTTACGTAGTGAAGATGGTTCTCGATAGGTATGAGACTTGAGACAGGGGGATCGTGGAACGTGGGAACAATAAGCTTAATCTCGGGAGGCTAAAATGGCTTGCTTGGCTAGCTTGGCTAATCTAGTTTCACCAATCAGATAAGGAATAGGTATGCATCATCCCACCTACGTACAAAGATATTCTCCAAACATATATATCGCTAATTCAATCCTAGGCAGAGAGCCAATCAGTGATCAGGCTCTGTGACAGCAAAGAAGTTTATTGTCCGTTACGCTTATCGTTCAATTCCTTTTGAAGAAAGAAGTTGACAGGAGAGAGGAGGCTGTAGTATCATATCTCCACTATTTTAGATGGGATTAAGAAAAAAACTGACACTATGTTGGCTCTAGCGGTGGGGGAGGGAGGAGAAACCTCTTCTGTGCTCGCGTGTTGTATCTTCTTGCTTATATTCTTCGTGCTTTTTATTGCATTCATGAAGGCTGATTTTCGTCAATTTTGAAGTTTTGGTATCAGAATGATCATTTCCGTTCATGAAAATACCCCAGTAGGTATTTGAATGCCATGCTCGAGCCATGCTCCAGCCATGCGACAGGGATACTTAGATCAACCCTGCAACCTCCTTTAGAGTACCAGTATTCATTATAGAATACTACCCGAGTAGGCAGTGTAGCACCATATCATCCCACCCTACATCAGACATACAAATACCACCAAAGAAAAGCTGCCAAGCCAATCAGGAATAAGTTTCTAAGAGAATGAAAAGGTTAAGCTTACTTCCTTCTAAATAAAGTTGAAAGGAGACCATCATAACAGATCTCCACTGTTTTCATTGGCATTAAGGAAGAATCCCATTTAACCCATATTTTGGTTCTGGGCAAAGACCTAGCCCTTAGACCCATGAGCCCCATTTCCTTGTTCAACATCTCTCAGAAGATTCAAATCTTTCACGTATCCAACATGGAATCTTTTGATGACTTCGATCCTCAGTGTAACTTGAACTAGGACATCAATTATTGCAGTCATCAACATGTATTACTCACGGAATTATTTCTTGACATTTCTTACTTGCTTCTCGTGGAGTATAGGATATACTGGGGCTGATGATCATGGTGTTGTTTTTCTGTATCCAACGGATAATCTCACCATCAACTATCTCGATACCGTTAATGTAACCTACACATCTCCTTTTCCAGAGCCTCAACTTTGGATCTATTGTCAAAATATCACGGATATTACGGGTCCACTAATCACAGGTAAGATATCATCTTAGATTATTACAAAAGAACATGACGGAGCAATGAAGACTCACTCGATATTTCTCTCACAGAAAGCTATACCACGGTTACAGCATTTAATGGCTCTGCGCCAATCAATTGGAGATGGTTAGGTGGTTCACCTTGTTGGTTCGATTTGAAACCAAATGCTTCAAATGGATATGGAGCAAATAGTGAACATTTTATCGTCGACCAAAATCAACGTGCGTCACCTACAACATTAGGATTGCCATTACAGACGGATTCGTCAACTTCAACGACATCAACATCGATATCAACTACTGCTTCGGCTAGCAGTAATGCCACTACTACAGCAAATCCAAATCCTACCACCTCTTCCACCAATAACTCCGCATCCGCAGCATCCGCCTCCTCGTCACCGACCCAGACTGGGCTATCCACCGATAGCACCCCATCAACCGGTCTTTCCGGCGGAGCCAAAGCCGGAATCGGTATCGGTATCGCAATTGTAGCACTTTTAGCATTGGCAGCGGGATTCTTCTTCTGGCGCAAGAAACAGGCGAAACACACGGATTATACGGTATATCCTAATTTGGAGGTAAACATGAATGAGAAAATGGAAGATTCAAGCGATTATTCGAGGAGTGAACCCGTGGCGTATGAAATGTATGCGCCGGAATATCATATCGAGATGCCGGGGACGCAGCCGGTGAGGGAATTGGGGGATGGGGAGATTAAGAGTCAAGCGACGAGGTTGGCTTGAAAAGGGTGGAGTAGAGGAGAGATTATTGGGATCGATATGTGCGATTAGGGGATATACATCTTATTTTTCTCTGGCTAGAGAATGTATTGGATGAAGGGATTTGTTGGAATAGGATGGATAGATGGGATTATGAAATTTTGATGGGAAAATATCGGAGTCGGGGTTTTTACTTCAAATTGCTCGATATATCTGTTTGGATGTGTCGGATGAATGGGAAGCAGACATGATATAAGTGATTACAGTCTTTTGGAGGGGTCTGGTAATGATTTCCATGCATCGCTTGCAGATGGGATAGCATTATCATGTGGGAATTTACTTTTCTTGGAAAGCAGGTAGTTATGTAATATCTTTATATTTTGAGACAGAATGTCTTGGGTACGAAGGATTGGGTGTTGAGTTATTTATATTTATATTTTATATCAATGTTCATTTCATTTCGATCAAGAAGATACTGGACTCGAGTTCTTTTCAGGTTTGTGGGTTTCAATGGAATCGATGTAGTTTTTTGCTGTGGTGTTTTCCGTATGTCGTTATGGTATGAAATCTATGAAATTTATGCATTTCTCTTTTCGTTCGTTCATCTGATGCTTCGGTGCATTATTTATTCCTCGATGTTTGAATTACATGGGATTGGATCAATGACTAGTTATCATTGTCGACTGGATAGCGGGTATTCAATTCCAATTACGGTTCCAACAGTTGGTTGATTATGCATCTATTTCTTGATTGCGATTAGTCTATACCATTGCTAGTGCAAACATACGCAGTTATCTCGCATGGAATGCCGTTGAGAGAAATCAACTGTTGGTGAAGGAGGAGAGTACAATCGTTGATTCACTAACCTTACGTCTGGTCTGCGAGTTATATCATGGATTCTGTGTGTGTTGATGGATCAACTGATACATTTTGCGGCGGAATGCATACTAGTGGATGGACTCGTGTAGATATGACTTCTTTATCTTCGATTATCCATCATCTATATTCCCGAAGTTGATATTTTCTTCTTCTTCCTCTCATTGCCTTTCCCTATCTACCCCTCCTAAATTCAAGAAAATCCTCAATCTTCCATCCCATTCGATTGATCTCCACAATTCACAATGTCAGAACCCGAATCTTCAAAAACAGACTGGAGGCTTTCCTCCGGCCACGGCTACATCCTCAACCGAACTCGTACCCGTACTCACATCTCTTCTTGTCGACTAAATCTGCAACACTATCTCTGGAAAGAAGCACTTGGGTTTAATATCCATCCTTCTATTCTTCCCCATTTACCCAAGGATGTAACGATTGCGGATGTAGCGACGGGCACGGCAATATGGCTATTGGAATGTAGGAAGGCAGTTCCCAGATGGGAAGCTAGTGGGGTTTGATAAAGATGTCAAACAGGCGCCGAATGAGAAATGGTTACCAGCAAACACGGAGGTGAGGAAATGGGATATCTTTGAAGATGTACCGGGGGAATGGGTTGGAATGTTCGATTTTGTGCATGTGAGATTGCTTGTTTTGGTTTTGGAGGGAGAGAGTCAGATTCTAGAGTTTGCGGGGAAATTGATGAGGATGTTGAAGCCGGGAGGTGAGCTTCTTTTATGGTCTAACCTTCCGAGATTCAAGAAAGAAAAAAGGGAAGGGAGAAGGCTCAAAGCTAACAAAGATATTACAGGATATTTACAATGGGATGAACTAGATTGCGTAAACATACATGTCAAAACCCCCTCTTATACTCTGCAAGCCCCGGCTCTCCAACAAATCCGCACTATATCCTGGGCAAATGGACGATATGATTGGACGCGCCGAATCCCGTCTTTTCTCAAAGATACTGGATTCGAGGAGATAGATTTGCAGAATTTTGGGGATGAAGATAGATTGGTAAGAGCGTTTAATGAACAGCATTTATTGACAATGGAGGAATTTGCGGATAGTTTGATGAGGATTGGGAAGAGAGAGGCGGCGGAAATGTGGTGGGGGTTGATTGAGAGAGGGGAGAGGGAAGCGGAGGAGGGGAATGCTTTGTGTATTCCTAGGGTTGTTTGTAGGGGAAAGAAGTTGGGGGAGAGAGGTATATGATGATGACTCCTCAAAGTGGAGGGCCTGAGAATTTGGATCGACAGAAGCGATCACTTTCCAGTTCGCTGATCCTGTCTTCTCTGATAAGCTGTATACTCATCATTCCAAGCCTTCAATCGCTTCTAGTGACGATATATACGCATTTGGCCGAGACTACTCCTTCTGATTTTCTTGAAATCCTGCGTATCGTGGAGTTTCCAGATTCCACCTTGCACATGATTCGATCGCGGAGAACGTTCAAGCAGCGTATAAGATGAAGATATGGTGAACTCTGGCGTATCATTGTGGAAATTTGTGACTGATGTTCAAATTGTTTCCTAGTTTGTTCACGAGATTTGCAATTCTCCCTGTGAGGTTCTCGGGCGATGGATTGATGGTGCAATGCATATTCTGGTAGGCTTTTATTGTAAAGATTCCATACGACGAGTCTCAAGCAGTGTTCGCAATGGGTACAATTGGTAGGTCAGGTGATGCGGCTGTGTCTGAAGATAGACACCATAATGTCCCCGCACAACCGCTTAAGTCCCCTGATAGTAAATAATTGGCAAGCGTTACATCTATTGCGTCATCAGAGCAAACATGCAAGTCCTTGATGCAGAAGAGAGGCGTGGCCGAGATAAGAATCTGTGTCGGGTCGTAGCTACGCCGCACGACCCGCAAAAGTACATACTCTCTTGATGAACCACGATCGAATCAAACATCTGCCGACACCAACAATAGATGTGTTGGTCTGTGAAAGATTGTGGAACAACGTGAGTCGAGATACTGAGGTATACCTATGTCTTATCTATGGTTCTAATCAACATGATTGGTGTTGTTACTGCTTACAAGCTTTTCTGCAAGGCGATCATAAGTCTGATTGATTTCATCCCGTAGACGCAAGCACCGTACCGATGACAAATCAATGCATATCTGATCATAGATTCTTACTATCTTCAGATCTATTCGGTCTTCCTACCCTCTTCTCTTGGAGCGGTCGAATTTCCCCCAACATGGTTAAGCCTAACAGGAATCTACTTTATTAGCAAGACTACAGTAGCCTTAGTCATAAGTATCCCTGATCTTCCAATAGTAATCCGAATATCGACGGCAGTCATTCATAACGCAATTCAAGCTCCAAACACATGAGAGTTGGTAATATAACTCCGATGACCAGGCGTCGATATTACACTGCCGGCTTTTCTTTGGAAACTCCAACAGTTTGATGATAAGTACAACAAATTTATCTAATATAATAGTGATTAGTTCTGCAGGTTGTCTTGAGTTCGTTCATCAGCCAAGTTTAAGTCGATAATGGATAACCCAGTGCTCGATGTTGCTTTGCAGGAAGGAGCGTTGGGAACGAAATCAGACCAGAACATTGCTGTTCCCTTGGAAAAATTAGACGTTTCGACCACCATCACCGATGCTCTTGAAAATGATGAGAATGTTATCGATCTCGATGAGAATGACTCGGAACATCCCCTCAATCGGCGTTTATAGCGAAAATGGTCTATTGTTAGCTGTACGGCATTGATGTTCATGTTGGTGTATGTTGATTCTTTCGCCCAAAAAGTTCTTCACCTCAAGCCCGCGTGATGTTCGATAATTTTCATACAATATATCTGACGAATTCTCATATAGTAACTTGGGTACCATCACTATTGTTCCCGCAGTGACAAGAGTAATGGAAGGGTTTCACGTTACAAATGAGCTATACTTAACTTTGCTCGCATCCATATGGGAGCTTGGTGAAGTCTTCGGACCTTCCTTAGTGGGACCTTTGTCGGAAATATACGGTCGAATGCCTGTATATCATGTTGGAAATATCCTATTTATCCTATGTCTTACAGGAGGGGCATTAAGTCCCAATATGTCGACAGTCCATGCTTATCGCTTTTCGTTTTCTATGTGGACTGGTCGTTTGCTCGGTGACTTTAGGGTCCAGTATCGTTGGGGACCTCTTCAGAAATGAAGATCGCGGTACCGCTATGTCAGTAGCTATTGCCTTTCCACTACTCGGGCCATTTGCAGGACCAGTCGTTGGTTCTTATATTACCGAAGCAGAAGGCTGTCGATGGAGTATCTGGGTTGTTGTGATTGCCGTAGGAGCAATAACTTGTTTTGGTTTTCTTACATTTCGAGAAATATACAAGGTGAAACTTGTGCAACGAAAAGTAAAGAGACTTCGCAAGAGTACTGGCAACGAAAATTTGCGATCGAAGTATGGAAGTTCGGAGAAACATGCGGATTTAAAGGATTCTTTGCTGCGGCCAATCAAAATGCTGTTTTTTTCGCCAATCGTATTTATCATATCTTTCTTCACGGCTCTGGTATATGGAATTTCTTATGTTATTCTTACCACTCTTACTCCAATATTAGAGGATAATTACGGACTTGGCCAAGGTCCTGTGGGACTTGCATTTTTGGGAAGAGGAATGACTTTTCATTCTTTTATCGGATGTGTAAAAATGAGACTAATTCGTGTCAGCTGCTGGGAATAGTATAGCTATGCTACTCTGTGCCATGGTCTCCGACCGATACATCAAGTACAGAAAATCACAAGAAGGACATCTAAAACCCGAGCATCGGCTTCCCCTCGTGCTTCTTGGTGCCATAGTTCTTCCCATCGGTCTTTTTCTCTACGGTTGGTCTGCCGGAAAGCACGTTCATTGGATCGTTCCTATTATTGGGACTGCAATCGTGGGCTTTAGTCTCATATTGTCAATACTTCCCACAGAGAACCATCCCGTCGATGTACATGAACTACATGCAGCTTCGGCAGTGGCAGTTTGCTGTATACTTCGTGCTTTATTTGCTGCCATTCTACCGCTCGTTGGACCACCTTTGTATAACCGATCGGGGCTCGGATGGGGTAATTCGTTGTTAGCTTTTATTTGTATCGCTTTCTTACCTGCACTTGTGGCGTTGATGATTTATGGAGAAAAAATGAGGAAGAATTCGAGATTCCATTAGAGTTTTCTTTACATAAAATCAGATAGACTTACGGTGCTGTCAAGGAATTTCGGAAAGTCTTTCCGAAAGACATAATCATCCGCGATCTGCCAAAATACTGCTCACGCCAAGTCAAAGTCCATGAGACTCATTCTCACTACAATACTATCTCGACCTCGTGATGGTTTGGTATACTTGAACAATGATTCCCAGGAATTAACCGTCCTTTTATGCGGTAGGTAACGCAATTAATAGAAGTCTATATCTTCTGATATATCGATTGAGTACAAGGCACTGTGAAATTCTTTTCTTAAATTTGAAAATGTACCAGTCAGGGACTTTCCTGATACTTTTGTCGTTCATTGTGACAAGTTCTATAGCATCAATTATCCCAAATATCCCAAACAGATCCCTATCAACTCGAGAATGCCGAAATATCTCACCAACCTGGATCTCTCAAATATCAAGCGCCGCTCTTAGTGCAAGCTACTCCAATGCCATAAGTAGTAATGGTGCTGGTTCATTCTTCGTATACCAGAATTCCAGTAAATCTCCTTATTTCTCTGTTCCCACTCTCACATTCACCGAAAATTGATTGCTAACGCGATCTCCAGCTACTGCTCTTCTCCAATACATATCCTTCACAATCCCCTCGTCCACTCAGAACCCCTCTACCACAAACCAGACCTGCACCCTCGCTGCCACCTTTCCATTTTTCGAGTCACAATATCTAGGCTGGTCACTTTCCTCATCAACTCCACCGACACTCGATATCTATATCATCTCTCCACCCTCCAATTCTCCATTCGATATCCCACCAACCTGGACTTCAACCTTCTTTCCTGAGAACTCTGACCCCCCTCAGCACTTTGGAGTTCTCACGCCAGTGGTGCGTCTCGATACAACGGTCAGTTCATTGCCATGTCCTGAGAATGGTGTGCTGAGCTTTGTGTTTCGGTTTGCGGATGGGGTTGTGGGAAATAAGAATGTATATGAGATATGGCCACAATATCCAGCGGGGTTATCATCAGGTTTACCGATGACAGGTGTTTATCTAAGTGTGTGCTGATTTTGGATGATGATAGTTGTGGGGTGTCGTACTTTCTGAGTGGAATGAAGTGCATTAGTGCTAAAGTCACTCGAGCTCACAGCTTGAAATGAGAACCTCCTGGAAGGATTCGTCTATGTGTTCTACCATCAATATGCCACGATTATGTCAATAGATTGCTCATTTAGATATCTCATGATGCAAATCGATCGCATGATCTCAAATAAGGTCCGTGGTTTCATTGTTGCCATAGGCATGAAGCAATATGTGCTTCCAGGTAGGTTCGCAGGACTTGCGGGCAAATTTGAAATTCTCCGTTTCAGCTAAAGCTTTCTACCTGTGTACATCCGACGGGAATAAACCAGTCGTGCTCAACACAATACCTTCCTATGAACATACTTCTATCTTCCAGATCCTAGCAGTCATGATTATTTGTTAACATCTACATGCGTGCCAGACGATGATGAGATAAGTAAAAAACGCATGCCTAAACGCTTGCCATTGGCTCCTCTTCCACCGCAATATGCACATCGCAGTCGTCACTAGCAAATTTCAGGAAGAGAATACATACACCTTGTACTCTCCATGCAGGGAAACCCAACAACAGTCACGACACGAAAGAGTGAGGGCTTACCTCATTTATATCTACACATTCCGGTAACTTACAATCACACCCTTGATGCACTCCAACCGTGCATCATCCCCCTCACATTCATCCACCCCACAACCAGTTGTTCATCACCATCAGCAGCCAGGAACTCAACTTCTTCTTTTTCTTATCAGGTGGTTCTATATCGCTATCAGAAACCAAACATGTGTGATATCCATAGACAAATCTCACCCCAATCAACAATAGGAAGAGAAACTCTTCCCCAATCGAAAGCCGTAAATCCTCCATAATCAACATAAGCCTCTATAGACACAAGTAAAAGCTCCGCTTGATTAAACGTATGCTATTGCCCCGAAGTTCCCGATAACTCGCCATTAGATGCTAAACCGTGTATTCCAGGACATTTTACAGAGAAGTGGGAGAACGAAGTTGATGTCTCGAGTCATCGGGTTTTGTTTACCTGCAACATTAATGCGGTTACATGGAGCAGAGTTATAACTAAGTGATGCTGAACTAAGATTCAAAGTACTGTCGAATCCAGAAGAGGTTTGTGTTTGCACTTGCAAATCTCGGATGGAATACCAATACCCAGACGCCACCATACATGCGAGAAACAGAGCACAAGTTCGAGTCCAAATATGAAGCTGTGGCGTTGTTGTAATCCAACGAATATTTCGACGCAAGCTATTGGATATGTGATTACTATGGTAATGCGCAGGTTTTATCATCGTGTAGTCGGAGTGAGTGCTCATTTTGAAGATGGCGAGTGATAGAGATGTTATTAATAACTAGTTAAACAGCTATCATATAACATTAGGTGGATTTCCTGCTGCCTAGATATGAGCTAGACTGTCTGGCTTTGGCGAGAGGTTCACCTGATGCGCATCGACGCCTCACAAACACGCTGAATGATCGCACACTAACAGTTGTTACGTACTTGGAGTAGTATTCCCCAATCAATTAAGAAGAACAACCTCTTGTATTCGCAATCTGAATCTTTGGTACAGTGATCATATATTGATGCTCGCTTGGTATGTTTTGCTTTCTGCATATTCACAATCATGCAGCAGTTGTTTCTTTCCCATAAGCTTCTCTTAATGAGCCTTTGAATACTCAAAGAAAATTTTCTGCCCCAGTAAAGCACCTAGGTGGAAGCATCGATTTGTGTATCACTGGAAAACCGACAACAGTCGCCGTTGTACATTTGAAATTACATCGAGTCTTGATATGCAATCCCAATTCAGATATAAAGATTGCGGATTCTCATCCTGCTTCGATTTTCAAGGCTACTAGGAAATCATGCACTTAAATCAGAATTACGCACGGGTCATCTGGTTTGTGAAAAAGCCACTGTAAAGCCAAGAAAACTGGTGGTTATATGTTTGCACAGCCCGAAACATCAGACATGCAACATAAGTCACAAATAGAGGTCTGTGAACATGAGGCTGAGGTTATTGCCCAGGTGTAGTTTGAAAAGTATGTCATATAGAAATTGAATCCGTACGTAATATGAAGATCATGAATCGGAAGCTAAAGAAATTCATTATCATGGATCGATCATAACTTGCTATGAAAACACACGCACCCAAGTCTCTCCATGCAATCCAGTCTAACGCCTTTCCCCCAATGATAGAGGTATCATAAGTCAGTTTAAAAGAAATCCGTCAATATTGTTGGTAACCTCCTTGGGCAACCTCTTGTGGCGCATATCCCCTTTGCATCGGCATCTGCCCTTGTTGTACTTGTGGGCGTCTCATTGCTCCTGGTAAGTCGTTGAACCATGGATGGCTTAAAGCATCATGTGCGCTGATTCTCAATTCTGGTCTTAATTGCAACATTCTCTGAAGAAGGTCGATACCAACCGCATCAATTTGAGGTAAAATAACTCGTAGATCTTGAGTTGCATACATCTGAAAGTTTGACTTGTACTCGGTAAATTGAGAGATTCCAGGCCATGTTCGCTCAGACGGTGTTCCCATGATCCTGAAAATTCGTACCAACTGATCCTCATTGGTTGTTCCAGGAAACAAGGGACGTCCAGTATACATTTCTGCCATAATGCATCCCGCAGACCAAATGTCAATACTGGTATTGTAGGTTCGGCTTCCAAGGAGGACATCTGGTGCTCTGTACCATAAAGTAACCACCTCGTTGGAGAAAGTATTGACAGGGATACCAAATGCACGCGCAAGACCAAAATCTGCAAGTTTGAGTTGGCCTTTCATATTGATGAGGAGGTTTTGGGGCTTTAGATCTCTGTGAAGGACTCGATTTTGATGACAAAAGTCGATTCCCTTAAGGAGTTGGTGCATGAATGATTTGATTGTAGGAGGCGGTAAAGCTCCTCTGTCTCCTGCAGTGTCCATGTACTTCTTCAAGTCCTTGTCCATATGTTCGAAAACCAACATGAGTTTATTCTCGGTATGTATGACATCGTGTAAGCTGACAATGTTCTCGTGTTTCAACTCTTTCATCAAGGAAATTTCTCTGATCGCAGTCGATGGTGTACCTTCTTCGGAATCGAGGTGGATCTCCTTCAAAGCGACAAGTTCACCAGTCTGTCTATTTCTACCTTTGAAAACCTTGTATGAGTCAGTATTGAAGAACATCTACAAGTCCGCTGCAACAAGAGCCCTTGTTAGGATAGTAAATTAAACGCAGGTTGCGCTGCACTACATGGATCTCAAGATTCCCCTCTTGTACTCACAGTAGCGTATGTGCCCTCTCCTAGCTTCTCCAGCTGCTGGAAGGAACTGGGGTGTTTCCTATTGTCCATTTTGTCTGTGAGGTGTTCGGTATCAAGATCTTGTATGCTGATAGAACTTGGCAGAGAGTGGGGAAGTCGCTGCGCAGTTGGAGAAGGGGGAAATGTGTGAGGAGGCTTTAGTAAAGATCTTTTGCGAACTGTATTGAATAAAATGGACTTTGGGGTGCAAGTTTGCTCTAGAATCGACAGCGCGTCTTTCGACCCGTGAGAAGCCGTTTTGATTGATTGTAATAAAATTGGAGATCTTTCCCAGTGGAAAAGAAAACCGGAGCAAAATGATGTAGGGATTAATTCACTCGAGAAACGATCGTCGGGAAATGCTTCCAATTATCGTTCATGTATGGTCCAGTGAGGGTGGTACAATAGGAAGAATGATTAACGAAAGTAACCATATTGAGTTTAGCCTTTTACTGATACCCAATCTTGGGTATATTACACCAAATAAGGCGCTTAAACTCAAAATATCAAGCGCTTAATAATAAGGTTGACACGAAATAAGGTTGATATAAAACTGATGCCTTATCTTATCTCTCATCAGTGCCTCAGCACGTGCCCGGGTGCGTTTGACACTAATGTCGGTATCATTTTAGTACAGATCGGAGTTAGGTAAGATTCACCGCTAATCGGCTCCTGTACTTTTGGCTGGTTAGGCTCTGCTTCAATGAATGAATCAGGAATCAGGATCTCTCCTTCCTATATTCAATATCACGCGGCGGGGTACTAGTATTGTTACATGCCTACCCAAGCAACCGTGCTACAACTTACGAGACAACTTCAATTCTTTAATAAAGGGATTGTTTAAATACCTTCACTTTTCTAAGAAATTACCATACAATAGGTTTCAAAGCATTTAAAGCATGATAAGAACTTGATCCCCGCTTCTCCACAAACAACTCCTTATCAAACGATCCAAAATGCGCCCTTTACCAGGCGACGATGCTTACAGGGGGAGATCTCGGAGTAGGAGTATCAATGATAACGACATAACACCACTTGCAACAAGAACACAAGCTCCGCAGATGAGCTATTTCCTTACAGATGAGAGAACATTCGAATCCCGAGAAGCTCAACCTATTCGTGTTCCATTAAAACATCGAGATTCTTTGAAGAATAGTACATACGGTGTGGAGAGTATTGACACTACAATTAGCTCTTTCTTTGAAGGTAGCGGTGATGAGGATGGAAAATACGACAGGGCTAGGGAGAAATTCAAGAAGAATTTGGCAGAAAAGTTACAATCCGTAGGAGATTCAAGATCTCGTTCCCGAAAGGCATCCTACAATCTTAGTGGAACTACTTCTCCAGTCCGTCCTTCAACCACCGAAGCCTCCAGACCTTATACCCCTATTTCCTTATATTCCGCCGCTGGAGAATCTATTATAAGTAGTCCTGGTTCGAGAATATCAGATACTGAATCATTAAATGACGAAATATCAAGTCAGGCTATTGTATCTGGTGGAGAAGATAAACAGAATGCGCCGACAATGATGGATAGCTGCTCTGACCCTCAACTAGTTATGCCGAGTATAAAGATGCCTAGTAGACGACCATTTACTGAGAAGGGAAAGAATATGGGGAGGTTGAAGGTATTAATCGCTGGAGATTCGGGTAAATGAACCGCACTCCATCACATTTCTCTTTTCTGACATTCTTTAGGTGTTGGCAAGACGTCCTTAATCAAAGCAATAGTACAAGTTTGTGAAGATATAGTCCATGTCGATCCTCTATCTACTTCACCATCCCCAGCCTCCGAGAAACGACGACATCCCAAAAATAAAGCTAAATATGGAGGTGGCAATATGCAGACTACAACTCAAATCACAGAAATATATGCTAGCACTAAGGCATATCCTAGTTGGTGGTCGGAAGTTGACGAAAGTAAGGTCCTACGTCGACGAAAGAGTATGGGTGATTCGGTTCTAGAAAGAAATTTATGCTTTGTTGATACCCCTGGTTATGGAGACAAGACTTCCGTGAGCTTCGTCTTTCTGTTATGGCTATACTATCAGCTAATCAATCTAGTGCCTTGAAGTGATTTCTCCAGTTGTTGATTATATCGAGTCTCAGTTTCAGAAAGTTGAATCCAAAGATGGCATGACCGATTCTGATATGATACATTTGCTTGGTGGAAATGGCGGTTCTCAAGTGGATGTCGTATTCTACATCATCGTAAATCGTAAGTTTTGGGGAACTTACTATCTAGACAACCAATTAACCCTTAGCCAGGAATCAAACCTGTTGATATTGAATATCTACGACGCATATCTTCAATGACAAATGTCATACCTCTTATAGCACGATCAGAAGTTTTGTCGCTCGAGGACCTTGCCAGCGTCAAAAGGCATGTATTGAGCGAGCTTCAGGCTGCCAATATACGGCCATTTCTCTTTGGTTTATCCTTTGACGATGCTCTACAATCCTCTCAACCAGCTGCACCTTACGCTATATCCACTATGTTGTCAAAAGACCACGAGACCATGGATGCTAGCTTTCTCATGAACCCTGAATACGTTCAACCGTTAGTTCAGTCAGAGCTAGCAGCTCTTGTCGATCAATTATTTGAGCCAGATAGCATAGCATGGCTCAGAAATTCGGCAGCGAAGAAATTTGTAGCATGGCGAAATAATCAATCAGTGCAGAAGCCACAAAGTTTATATCGACCTCTTGCACAATCAATGATATCATCATCTACCTCACAAGTTCTTACTGCGCCTGTTGGTGCTACAACATCTTACGCGTTGGCTCGTATAACAGATCATACTCAACGTGAAGAGAGGCTCGCACAAGTAAGACTTTCGAATTGGGCCATTGATTTACAAAGGAGTCTTCAGAATGAGCGTGCTAGATTCGAAACTTTAGCCCGGAGTGAAAGGGCGGTTTGGTTGACAGAGAGACTCGGGGAATGCGTACAGGATGGCACACTTGTACCAATCTCTCAAGCGCGCCAACCTCGATGGAATTCTGATACTGGAGCTTTAGTCAAGCGGGGAAAATATTCTCGAACATCTCCCAACTCGATCTTGAATACAAATGATCCCCTCGGGATTTTAGAATTCAACGAAGACATGAAACGACGAGGTATCATCGCACTACAAGTGGTGAGTAGCTTTGGGATCATTGGTGGTTTGGCATTTTGGATCAACCGCAATTGGCAACCCAGTGGTGCCAGCATATGGGGATTAGATTGGACTGGCATCCAAAAATTTGTGGACTGGAGATGAAATTCACGATTGAGATGCATTTAGCGATTTGGCTGTACTTGGTGCAAGATGGTTAAGATAGTTTATTCAATTCGTGGGGTGGGCCCACGGGCATTCCTGGTGTTTCTTGATGCATTTTTTCGCAGTGGGATTTATGGACGTGATGATACGATATTACATGACGGGGTAGGAATCTGGATGGAGAGTTTGTGTATGGTATTGTTAGTATTCGTAGCCTGCTGATGCAAATGCGAGATTCGTAGCTTTGAAGCTGATGCGCGAGCAAAAGAGATACCAGTTAAATAGCATATCAAATTTTAATAGTTATTTTTTCAACCCAGTCAAGTATGATTGGTCTCCCCTACAGCTTCTCATTGGTTTGTATTTGGGGGTGAGCTTACTTATTGATTTGGATACGTACCTTGAGTCATTGGTTCGTATTTATCTCAATCATCCCTAAGTTTTGTGAGGCATAAGGGCCTTGAAACTACGTGTACAGTCGCAAATCCTCAATCTGAGATATTCTGCGTTTTTCATTACACCGTACTGACATATTTCATAGTTGAAAAAGTCGGAATGAGAGGATTGATTTGCACAACCGACGATGGACATCTAAAACTTTATCGCAGAATTCCAATGACTGTCGAATTAAAGGTAAGGATGTATCTATCGCTTTTAAGCCGTGTTGTGCTGTACAATGATAGTAGTATGTCAGCTTCAAGATTATAGCGGTGTTGGGCCGCTCAGCATCTGGACTTTTACCGACCGACCGTATTACCACAATTCCATTCTCGAGAAAATCTACAACATTCAAAATCCTGAGAACCTCTCCGAGCTTATTCTACAGCCAAATTCTGAAGGGGTTAAAAAGACGCGCAAGCACCAATTTCACCGATTGATAATTAAGAAATTCTCCAATCCTCCCGCAAAGCTTAGTATCATTCCAAGGTTTCCACTGGTGTTCGTTTCTTCCTTCAGTAGGCTATGCCAACTATTTTGTCACGATTAGATTATATCTTCCATACTATTTTCCTAGACGAGGTGGTATTTCTGAAAATTTAGGGCTGTCATATTCCTAAGCACGTGGTTGGGGGTTGTTTCGAGTTTTGGGTGGAAGGATTCTCTGGTTTTAATTGCACTGTCTTATCGAGCTTATTACCCCTGAGATTATGCAGTATTTTTGGACTTCTGGATGGATAGTTCCGTTTGATATTGGGACCTTCTAGGAATGGTATCTTACGTTTGTTTATACAATTAGCTTTTTGAAGAGTCTGGTTTCATATTTCCTGGGAATTGTTCGACATGAAATCGAGTGCCTGTTCTTGAAAGAAATGGTTTCTTTTTATATACTCTAGTCATTCCTCCGATCCTACCTACTTATATTTTCTTGATCTCGTTTATCGAATAGTTGTATCTAACCAGCTTGCGGGAAGCAACGAGAAGCTTCCCCAGAAAACAATATGTCATGATACTGGCGGCGCAAAGGAAGAAGGATCATGAAGTTGCTCAGTAATGAGATGAGGATGAGTGGCTTGCTGCAAGTGAAAGGCAAGTCTAGACTCCTTTATTGATGTGCCAAGTATATATATATGCCAAGATCATGTTCTTATAGTATCTCTTCTGCTTCATCAGTTCAAACACTGTATTCAAAATCGCTTTCTACTTTTTGTGTTTTTCATTATCACACTCCTTACAATTCAACTTTTTGATTCCAATATCGGCCGGTCCTTACTTTGATTTCTCCTTAAACATTTTTGTATCATTGCAAACAAACAAATCAATTTTCTAAACCCAAAATTACGCAAATTGACATCTATCATCATGCAATTCTCCAAGATCTCCGGCGCAACTGCCGCTCTCCTTATCTCCATGATCTCTGCTTCCCCCATCGCTCTTACCTCCGATGTCGTTCAGCACAGTGGATCCCACGTTAAACCTACCGGCCCTGTTGAACACTCCTTCAAGATCCACCCTACCGGTTCCTTCACTGCTAAGGAGCCCATCCCCACTGGCACAGAAGAGGAGGAATCTAAATTCACCATCCACCCATCTGGTAGTAAGACCGAAGTCCACCACTTCCGACCATCTGGTGTTGAGTCTCATGATGGTTCCAAGCCAACTGGCCTTGCATCCAAAGCCCACGAAAGTAGCTATGCTAAGCCAACTGGTCATTTCTCTAAAAGGGCTCTTGAAACCGATATTGTCGAAGGTACTACTGTGAGCAAATCCCGCAAGGCAAAGCCCACAGGAAGTGCAGTTCACGAATATGGAAGTAGTCATGCAAAGCCCACTGATAGTGGAAAGAAAGAACATGCCCACCCACCTGCAACCTCAGTCTTCAAGAACGAGAAACCACATGAAAGTGGACATGCCAAAGTATCTGGAAAGGGTAGAAAGGAACATAAGAGTGGAGATTCCAAACCCACCGGAAGTAAAGAGCATAAGCCACATGAAAGCGGACATGCTAAGGTATCTGGAAAGAGCGGAAAGGAACATGAGTCCACTCATGCTAAACCTACTGGAACCAAAGAGCACTATGCTCATGAATCTGGGGATTCCAAACCTTCTGGTGCTAAGGAACACTCCCAGGTTCACGAATCGAGCTATGCTAGGCCTACTGGGCATAAAGAGCCAGCTCGTGCTGTTGAAAGCGGACACGTTAAGCCAACTGGTACTCACGAGAGTGGACAAACCAAGCCTACTGGTAAAAGCGGCAAAGACAACGAGAGTAGACTAGCAAAGCCAACTGGCAAGGGAAACAAGGAGCATAAATCTGGTCATTCCAAACCGACCGGTAAGGGAGGCAAAGAACATCAATCCAAACACGTCAAACCTACCGGCACCAAAGAACATTCTCAGGCCCACGAATCCGGTCATGCCAAACCTTCCAATCAGAAGGAATCAGCTCGGGCTATTGAGAGTGGCCATGCTAAACCCACTGGTGTTCATGTGCAAAGACCCGAATTCACGGGTACGGTTGAGATTGATAGTAAGACTTTTGAATTTAAGACTGAAACAATGACGTTTGGAAGTAAGACGTTTATCGTTACTGGGGTTTTGCCTGAGGAGACTGGAAAGGTTAATATTCTTTAGAGATCTAAGGATTAGGTTATTTTGATTGGAGAGATAGATATTGGAAATGTTTGTTTGCGAGATTAGTGATCTGGTGATGCTTTCGATTCTTTTTCTGGACTTTTGCAAAAACAGCTTTTTTTGAGGGCGTGGAAGGTATATATTTCAGCGTCTGGGATGGCTGTTTTAGAATTTTGCTGTTTCGAGAGAAGTTAGTAGTTTAGACAGGAATAGAACTATGTATACAGAGGTTTTATGATATTGAATATTGAATGGGAAACGAAATGCGCTTTGATCATGTAATATCGCTGAGATATCATCAATTCACGTTTTTACACATTTTGTAAATCTTTGCGCTGTTCATGATTGTATGATTTAAATAGAATCCACTGAGATGCCTTCTTGTCAACCTTCATCGCTGAGGACGAGAGCTAATTTGGCGTGTTCTCGGGGTATTGGTCTTCCTGGATTGTGTTTCTTTGTACAGGATTTTGGGTATGAAGGAATTAGAGAGGATGGATGCAATGCTTGAAGCTTTACAATGATAAATCTTTTACCCCGAATGGAATTGTTCTCACATTGAGAGATCAGACTCGGACCTAGTTCCGGCGTTCAATAAAGGCTTTTGGGTTTGACTTGGAAATTCAGCGACTGATCGTCTGAGGTTGATATTTGAAAGTCAAACGTTCGGAACCTTTCTTCCAGAAACTCAGCTTCTTTGGTTGATGAATGAATGGCTTTCAGAAACGATCATTGATTCGTTCCTCACAATACAAGGAAGGTATGCAAAAGAAGCTAATGAAGCGCAGTGATTGGTGGAGCTCTGGTGACGATCACGAGATCGCTAACTGCAGCACCTGCATCAATAGAATCCTTTAAGCCCTGGCCGAATGACTCATTCTTCCCCCAGAATTCCCGACTCGTTTTCCCAACCCACTCTTTGCTCGGGGAAACAAATTGAGCTGGCCGTGAAGCGAATATCATAATAGGGGTCATGCAGCTTTGACCAAATAGTGAAAAGTACGTGTACCCGTCAGTTCCAATGATCTATTTTCGGCATGGGGATTGATGAGGGGTTTGGATATAAGAAGCCCAAAGTTGACCACAGTGAAAAGACAAGCACACAACATTAATCAGGATAAAACAGAACACACCTGTCGATACTAAAACCCCACCTAACATTATCAAGATGAATCCAGTCAATGCCAAGCCTTACGACCCTCCAGCTGATGCAACCTGGTTGAGTGCGCTACTCCTCATCTCTCATTGCGAGTTTAAGAAAGCGAATGACTAATGTTTGTCGTGAAAAGTTACCGGCTGCTCATCTGGAATCGGCCGCGCCATCTCGGAATTAGTTGCCAGTAAACCCAGTCAGCGTTTGATTGCCACAGCTCGCAATCCATCCGACCTCGCTTACCTTCCCGACTCTAATCCTAATATTCTTAAACTCGCTCTCGACGTAACATCTGCTACGTCAGTGAATGAAGCATTTGCTACTGCTTCTAAGCATTTCGGCGACTCTTTCAATCTTGATATTGTTATCAATAATGCCGGGTATTCCCTTTCTGGGGACACCGAATCGGCAACTGAGGACGAAGCGCATTTAGAGGTCGAAACATTATTTTTCGGTACAGCAAGAGTCACAATGAAGGCTGTTGAAGTTATGCGCCAGCATAAAGAACATCATGGAGGAGTTATTTACCAGATTTCCTCCCTAGCTGGATTATGTTCATTTCCTGGCAATGCTTATTACCACGCTGGTAAATATGCAGTGGAAGGTTGGACTGAATCTGTTGCGCGAGAAATGCATCCTGATTGGAATAGTATGTTGATAATCACCTTCGTATTTCACTGCATTTTCTCTTCCCACAAAACTAACACTCCTTCTCTCTTCACCAGTCAATTTTTGTATAATCGAGCCCTCTGGCGTGAAAACCAACTTTGAAGGTCACAGCAAAGCCCACACTGCACCTCATCCCGCTTATTCTGCTCCCGATATGCCCGCTCGTATACTCGAGAAATGGGTCAACATGGGTATCAAGAGCGGTGTTGGTATGCTCGACCCTAATGATATAGCAGAAACTATCTATAAGATAGCTAGTCGTGGAGAGGAAGTACCACTTCGACTTCCTTTGGGTCCAACGGCGTGGAAGTTGATTAGACAGAAATATGAAGAGTTCTTGGGAGATTTGGATGTGGTTAAGGACATCAGCTTTATGGGGAAAGATACTTGACTTCAGGCGGTGAAATTTTCGGACGTGTGGGAAAATTTTATCATGGTAATGCCGCACGATGAGATGGGTAGGGTGGAAGGTGTTGTAATTCAAAGAGATTCAACATCTTTTCAATGCCGAGCCTTTTTCGTAAAAACATTGATCCGCTCCGAACTTTTTTTGACAGTTCATCAACTTCACAAGTTAAGATGCTCAATCAAAATAGATTTTAAAACGCTATTATTATTACTATTATCGCTGGATGGGTTGATATATACTATCCTCAATTCCTTGCCTCGCAAACCGACCCACACACAACCTGCTTATTTGTCTACTTGATTTGCTGCACCCAAACTGCTCATCTTCATTTTTGTGCTGCTAGGAAGTTTCTCCAAGGCTTTCGAGATATGATATTTGAAGCCCCGCTTCTTTCTATTGTGATGAGGCCTTTTCCAGAATATTTTCGATATTCCCATTTGTCTCTCTCGCTGCATGTTTACTTCAACTAATCGTCTGGCTAAATCAGATGCCGAAAGTTCCTCCTGATGCCCAGACAGATCTTCATCTGACCATCGAGTAATGGAGGGTGCTAGAGGGGTCCAACTCTGGTCAATCATCAGTTTACCCTCCAAGTTGTAACCTGGTTGAAGCTTATTGTCTTCTCCTTTATCCGCATCGAAGGTGCACTCAGCCATACTGCCTTCGAGTTCATTATCTAAGTTATAAATCTCCTCTTCGTCTTCCTCTTGTATAACTGGCAGATCAGGGCTTCGTGGTCGTACATGACCTTGTCGAAACCGATTGAAGTCGATCTCGACTGGGGAACCTATGCAATAATCGTCGTCTGTATCATCTGACAAATTGTCATGGCTCAGATCGAATGCAGGTGATTGAAGTGAAGTGCCAGAATTGACGCTGGTACAAGATTCATTTCCTTGTTTATATAATGATGGCGCATGAAGCAGATCATCATAGACAGCATTGAGCGAGCTCTTAAATCGAGGCGATCGGATATATTCGTGTGAGGTGAGAGGTTCAGTGGAGGGCGACAATCCAAAATCCGATTCTGCGGTGCTTGTACCATCAAGAGGCCTTCCAGATGCTATCTTCTCGATACCCTCGTTTTCCCGCTTGATAAGTTCCATCTTCTCGTTTGATACAAGCCTTGATATGCAGGATGAATTGGCTGTGAGTGATCTTCTTGAAGATCTTTTGGTAGAATATCGGAATGCAGATTTTGTGGTTTATATCGATACTGTATTTTATGTGCTTCGAATAGATACAAAGAGTCTCGATTATAAGGGATGTTGAGGATTTTGATCAAAAGAAAACAGTCATGATGGGCGTCCTTCAACTGTCTTTTGAATCTGTTCGTTCCTTCTCTGCATCAGGAAATGGTTGCTTTTCTGAGAAACCTTTATGGTGCATGGCAACAACGAACAGTCGACTTCTATCGCATGTAAAAGACATAAGTCTACACCCACAATTCGTTCCCAGTTGTTAACATTTTAGGGATATACTCTTGAACGCCAAAATTTTATTACTTATCAAAATCATTATTTTAATTTATTATCTACATTGCACGATCAATCATCAATATGAGCGACCACATTTATAAGGAGGGGCTGGAGGCAATGGGCCATAAAGCGCACTCAGAAGGCATAGGATATAGTGCGATTTATAGTTGGTATGGCCAAACTATGGACCGTCTCCACAGTGATAGCTCCAATATGTCTGAAGAGTTTCGATCACTAACGGCCAAAGTCGAGACATGGAAACATTTCTGTAGTGGGCTTCTTCTGGAGAAATTTGTGTCGCATGCTGATCTTGCTCCAGGGCCTAATGAGCCTTTCTTCGCGGGTATATCATTAAAAAGAATCTCAAGACAATCCTTTGAGTCCGAAGATCAAAATCAAGCCAAAAAGCTTGTAAAAAGATTGACTTCCTCTTCGTCAGAACAGCATTCGTCTCAGGAAACTCTCACTACACTCTTACCAACGGAAGAATCGTCAAAACAACCCATCATACAAGATCCAAGTCGATCACCAATTGAGCCACGGCAAGGATCCCATGACAACAATAAACCGGGTTACAACAGGTATCTCAAAGAGACTTGCGCAAACTGTAATATGAGAGGCCACGTCTTGAGTTCCTGTGTGGCTCCTGTGGACGAATTTGGATTCATCTCAGGTTGTCCGCGATGTAATACCAAGGAGCATTTATTCGATGAATGCCCTGGGCCAATAACGTCTAAAGGCAGGAGAGATTGGGCTTATCTTGTTCGGGTACAAATTTCTGATATCTGAAGGTCTTTGGTATTCATGGCTAATTCTATGCGACTAGAAAAGAACAAATTGTCCTCCAATTCGTTGTTCTAAGAATATTCGTCATCTACGAGGATTTAGAAATAGGACAGAGTACCCATGGACGTACGAATTTTCCATGAAGCAAGCGGGCAAATTCGAGATATTATACGACAAATATGGGGAGCCGAAGGAATTATATCCAGACCCAGCATGGAAGACACCAGATAGAGTTCTCTCTCAAGCATACCCCCGCACGATTGATATAACCTTACCAAGGCTATGGCATTATTACTCAAGATTGAACCGAAAGTCAGCTGATCTAAGGCACAAATTTGAAGTATTCCTCAAGTCAATGAGCGAAACAGAAAGTGATAATAGATTTATTACTTGTGAGATTGTTCGCTTGGCCGAAGCTCTCGAAGATATTTCAGAATTTGAGTCAAAAGAAGCGAGAGGAGAGCGGTTGCCCGTCCAGATGAGAATTGATATCACAACAAAACGGGCTAAGGAGCTGGAATTTGAAGCAAAGCTGAATGCTTACCATTTATCAAAGAGTCATCGCCCAAGAAACCATGACTCATCTCCAGACAATGAAAGGACCGTTCCTTCAACCGAAGGAAAGGGAAAGGGCAAGGCGGTAGATGTTCGCAGTCCCTCATTTCCCTACAGGTATGCAGAAGAAGAGCAGAACATGTACCAGAACTATGAGCAGAGGTATGCACCTGATAATCCCTTCAATGAAGGTACTTCGTCAAATGTCCCAAGCGAAAGCATACGTCCGTTTGAGAATTTGGTTCCTAGAAAAGAATTTGGAAGCAATTTCACTCCCGCTGTCGAAAATTACAAACGGCGAGATTTATCATCTCCAGAAAAAGTTCCAGATTGTCTTCCTATCGATACAGATACTCAGTCAAGTGGTCGAAGTGAAGAAGGAAAAAATCAACTGTCAAAATTTGCGGAATTCAAGTACGAACAATCTAGGGAACAAAAACAGTTAGAGAAGAAAATTTCCAACTTAAGGAGGGACCTCAAAGAAATCAATAGCTTTGAGAAGAGGACGGAAATGTTGACGACCGATCAATGCAAACAACTTAAGATGAAAGAGCTCAAGGAGAGGGAGTTGAGAGTGTTGTTAGAAATCCGTAGTCGATACGTGCTATACCCCGAACCAACTGCTGGCTTGAAGATAAATACGAGTGGAAGGCATCATTCTTTCGGAGCACCAGCAAAACAAGCACCTGACCTGGAATATCCAGAAGATCGTCACAACAGCAGTGGCGGAGGCAGTAGCAAAAGTAGTGATCAATCTTCAACAAGCAAAGAATTGCCACCGGAAGGCTTCCAAGTCAGGAATCCTAAGTACAAAAATATTGGTCGAAATCCAACGATGTCTACCTCATCATTACCAAAGCACTTACAACAATTTCCTTTCGCAAGCATTAGAAAGTCACCCTTGAGCTATGTTCAAACCGCATCAAGTGTTGGAGACCAAGATCCAAACGGGAGCAACGACTACACGAGGCCTGAGAAGTCACAGTCTTCTGTCGTTGTAAAGCAAGATCTTTCTCCGGCATTGAACAGAAGACAAAAAGCCAAGGATATTTTAAATGGAAAATTGAACCGATCATCGAGAAACGCACGAACAGTTTTCTCCACTGCTAAGGCAATGTCGATTATTCCCAGGCCACAGTCGCCGAGACGGTTAAAATCCGTGACTGAAAGTCAAGATACGTTCCCGGCTATGAATGAAACACAAATTGAGAGTGTAGCAGATAGGCATTCGAAGCTAATCTCGAGTCACACACAAGTAGCTACTTCCAGTTCCGAAAATGTCAAGAAAGAAACAATGATTTCCGTGTCCACAAATTCACATCACTTGCAACCCTCTGATGAGGTCAAGAATCAAACGGGGCTTATCTCCAGGCCAATGGATTCAAGGGACTTACCAACGTCCATTAATAATAGCCAAAATCTGCCTTCAGTATCGAATGAAAAACAAGCTGTCCATGTTGCAAATGCAAATCTGGAGCTAGCTTCAAGGGACGCCCAGAAGATTTCCAATGTTGACGAAACTTATCAGCATACTACCAAAGTGAAGGCAAATAACCTTCAGCAGAATCCTCCACCGTATGTACCGCCTTTCAAAGCAAAGCAGATGTTAGCTTCAAAAGATGAAACGCCATCGACATTGCCACAAGCAGATAGTAAAGCATCCTCATCGTTTTATAAGCCACCACAAAAAAGAGAAAATCAATCGACACCAGGTAATGAGCATCAATCATCATTAATGCAAGAAGATATGGTAGACCACGGCAAATCACCTGCAAGTGTTCATATACCACCACAGATGAGAATCACGCAACCTACTTCAAAGGACGAATCACCGCCTCCAATGACGCAATCTTCAATACAGATGATAGAGCCGGAACAATTATCGCCAAGGAATAGTTCAATTTTGCAAGGTCAACAAGTATTGGACCCAGAGGTAGCATACCCGAAAAAATTAAATAAAAGGTCCTCCTCGACTCCACCAGATCAATCTTATTTAGAAGCAGATGATGATGATTCCAGCTCTATACCTCAATTTCCAACGAGCCCTAGATCTTCTGATTTACAGCAAAAATCACCCAGAACTATGAGGCGGAGTGTGAGACGACGTGCATTATCATCTGATGCATATCTACCAGAACCTGAAACCCCTTTCTTGGCACCAACTTTGATAGAGACCGTTTCTAAACCTAGTAATTCATGGCCGGAACTTCTAGATCCTGATTCCTTTGCAGATTTTCTTGATTGTGAATGGCCCAATGATAAAATCGATTTATCAGTCCCACTGCCAGATCCAGATATCTTCTCATTGGATGATGAAGAATGCAATCATAAAGAATCGCTAAGGTCTTCAATCCCAACAATGCTACACTCCCGTCCTCACAGGCAGAGCAATTATGCAAGCAGTACAATATCTAGTGGGAATTCAGAGATCCAAGAAGCAGACAGAGCCGTTTCAGACGAGAATGCAAGCAAGATATGTTTTACGTGCAACAAAATAGGACATTATCTAATTGATTGCCCCTCGAGCTGGAGACTTGACGCATTGGTTCTTGACAATTTTCCTCATTCGAGCTCACGATACCGTGCCGGCTTAGGAAACTATATGCAGGCTAAAGCTAATAAGTCTGATTTCAATCCTAGCGCAAATAATTTTATCCCGACTTGGTCAAGAAATAGTTATCCAGTTCATACATCACTTCCTGACAATTTTCCTTGTCCCAACCTACCGCAAATTGCAAATGCAGGGAACCGGTTACAGGCTAAACCTAAGTCTGATCTCGACCCCCCCACTGATTTGTTTTACCCGAATCGGTTGACAAAAGGAGATCATCTAGTCGAGGGGTTACCTGCGAACTGGATCGAAATAGCGGAGAAAATCGAAAGTTTTTTCCATGAGAATTGGGAACAAGAAGTGAAAGAGCGAATTGAGACTCGTTTTTGGGAAGTCCAGAAAGTCATGAGTAAGACGGGCTATAATTTCAGTCTTGGAAATTATTCAGATGATGAAGGGTCAGGGGAGGAAGAATCAGAAGACGAAGAAATAACCGTGAGACTTCCTTGGCAAACGAAGAGCTCTGACTGCAGCCTTTGGAGGGAAACTAGGGGGAGAAAAAAAAGACCCCCGATTTCAACCAAAGCAACCGCCATCCAAACGGGACATGATTATAATATGGAGGAGAAAATAAGAAACATGCTGACAAGGGGATCTCCAAGTGGCCCTCACGCATTCATACCAAGAAGAGTTATAAATGGTACTGGATTTTTCTATCCGGTTCCTGGAGATTGGTTCTGTATATCAGCGGGATGTAGAGAACGCAATATTTCCGAGTCTGTCATCTGCAAGAAATGTTCCAGTCCACGTGGAACAAGGAGAGTAGATGGTAGCATCGAGATTTTCCAACCCGGGGATTGGGTATGTCCATTCACATATTGTTCCAGACACAACTATGCCAAAAATATCGTCTGTAAAGATTGTGGCAGTTGTTCAAAAGCACCAATGACAGCTCCCGTTCTTTGGAATTGTAGCTCATTTAATTGTGGCGAGCTAAACGATGACGGCGTGGTACGTTGTCGGAAATGCGGTAATCCTCGTATTATCTTTCATAACCCGCCGCCTCGAGCAACAGTCAATGCTTTCCATGCCGGTGATTGGTATTGTGGTACATCAGGATGCGCAGCCCACAATTCTTCCCGGGATATCAGCTGTTGGAAATGTGGCGGTACGGATACCACGCTCGTCGCTCCTGGTCAAGTTGTTCAAAATAAGACTAGCTATCTTCCTCCTCCGGATTGGAATTGTGATATATTGGGTTGCGGTGTCTATAATCAGTCCAACTGTTTCAACTGTTGGCAGTGTGGGAATCCTCGTGCCGATTTTTTTCGAGGCCCATCAATCTTTTGAATCTATACATGATTACTGGTACCGCTATGGCGAAAGCAGGACGATGCGGAATCGAAAGTAGTTTGATACACCGATATATCCTGAATAGGGGTTACGGAGAAAGTGAAGAGATCTGAATTGCCTGGCTTGGTATTTATGATGGATGAAGGCTCATACAATGGAAGCTACGTCATCCTAGGAGTAGAATTACCCTCTACCCTCAAATCAAACACCACCCGCTTCCCACAAACCATCTTTGAAGCCACGCCTGATCCTCACCTCACTTCAAACATCTCAATCCCAAATCTCGAATCTCAACACCTCATCCAACTCTCAATCTTCAATCTTCGACACCCCCATCTAATCTTCTACACCAGCGAAACCCGCCCCCTATTCAAAATTCAAAATTCAGGATCCAAGATTCAGGATACATGAACATAGAAAATCACCTCATCTCTCACCTCTCACATCTTGAATACAGAGTAGGGACTCGGGAATATGGAATAAGAAATCAAGAATTGACTTTCTGTACTTATTTCAGAGATGTAGAGAGCGCAGCGCAGCGCAGTGTGATGGAGCGTTAATTCAATGTTAGCCTAATGTAGCAAAGCCTAGCATAGCATGGCATGGCATAGCGTAATGTAATATAATATATAATGCTATTCGAGTGGTTTTAAGGATACTCAATCCCCAATCCCCAATCCCCAAGAACCAAAAATTCAAAAATTCAAATATCTCCAAACTATAACAGATACGTAAATCTTCAAATTCACACTCCAATCAAGTAGTCAAGCAGAATAAGATTATCGAATTATATGTAGCTATTGTGTGTATTAAATTGTATGTCTTGTATTGTGTAGTACATAAATTATACAAGAGACATACTTACGTACCATCTAGATTGGATTCTCACCCCTGATCATTTCATCATCTCGCTTATTTTTCTCTGGGTTCTCAATCCATCTTGAAGTTTCGATAGGTACTCATTTGATTGTTCATTCACTCATTCACTCATTCACTCGTTCATACGTTCAAACATCATCTCATCTCGTCTCATATTTCATAAATTTTATTATTCATTCTTCCCGTTACACACTTCACCTTAGCAATCCTATCTACCATGCATCTACTTTCCATTCCCTCTACTGCCTCCACAAACTCATCAGCAAGCGCGTTTCCACTAGCCAAACGTTACTCAGTATTCACCAGCAACGTATAGATTTTCTGTCTACACACCGGAGTATCCAGCCATCCGTTCTCAATCCATTTCATGCCAATCCATTCATCCATCCATCGTCACAATGAGCCCCACCCAACATACGTGGGTATAGCCCATCAACACATTTTTTTTTTCCATTACCAACCCCATCCATCCATCCATCCGTAATCATCAAAACATGCTATGCATTATAACTCAAAGAAAAGATGTGAAGTTGAAGAATAGGTGGTATGGCAAAAGAGAGCAAATTGAAAGTGCGTATGGGAAATCAAATTCTTGCAATGCCAGATAGTCGAGACAGACAAAAGAGTACATCATAAATTGCGTAAATTCTGTGGTCCATAAAAAAACAAGTTGCACCCAATCCGTCCTCAAATTTTTAACGTGAAAAAGAAAAGCATAACGCTATTCATATAACATGATACCGCATAAACTATGAGCCAATAATCAAGTTGCTGAACTTTTGCTGTCCTAAAAAGCATGAATATGAAAGAAAGGCCCCGAGAAGTTTTCGTGATCAAGTAGAGTACAAGGTAGAAGGGTCTTGGTCTCGTAAGCCAAGGTGACTGAATATGGTACATCGTCGAAGGTTCCATGCTCTGGTAATTGGTGATGAATGCGACGTTTTAACTTATAAGGTGGTTTTGTTGATATTTGCATTTAAGCTGCTTGAGTGGCACCACCGCGACCTCCTCTTGGTCCATTAGCATTTCCACGTCCACGGTTTGCTCCACCAAAGTTGCCTCGAGATTGGTTTCCAGGACGACCTTGTTCAAATCCACCACGGCCACGTTGGTTCATTCCACCACGTCCACCACCAGAGTAACCATTTCCACCGTATGCAGAAGCCTTTGGTCGGCGAGGTTCAACGTAGATAGTTTCTTCGCCGATTTTGTGGGGGTTAGCCTGAGCTGCTGCTTGGTAACCGGAGGCATTGGCGTATTCGACAAAAGCACAGTTCTAAATGCGAGTTAGTTATAATCATGAAACACATTCATTGGAATGGAATAAATGGCATACCTTAGCGCGGTTGATATCAAAGTAGACCAACTCGCCGAAAGAGCTCAAGATGGAGCGCAATTCATCATCCTTGACTGAAGCGTTGACGTTACGAACGTATCCCAAAGTTCCCTTGTCTTCTGTTGCTTGCTGAGAGATAGATTGAGGTCTGTTTTGTCTCTTAGCATCACCTCCAGCGGTTTGCCATCCGGCAGAGCCTGTTGGTGAGTTATCCTTCTTCTCGGCAGCTGGAGTAGCAGCGGTTGTTGCTGGGGTTGTTGGTTGCTTAGCAGCTGGCTGAGCGGCAGCAGCGGGCTTTTGTGCAGCTGGAGCGGCGGCCTTTGGTTGCACAACTGGAACAGCGGGTTTTGGTGCTGTGCCAGCTGAAGCTGCAATACGGGCAGCCCAACTCAATGGCTTAGCTGGGGTAGCTGGTTGAACAGGAGCTGGCTTGGCGGCAGAAGGTTGTCTGGAAAGCTCTGGAGTTGGAACGGGGTCCTTTGGCTTTTCGGCTTCCTTGACTTCCTCATCAACAGCCTTCTCAATTTCTTCTGGTGTAGGGGTTGGCTCCTCAGCTTTTGGCTCTTCTGGCTTCTCCTCAACTTCAGTAGCAGCCTCAGTTGATTCTCCATTTGTAGTTGGTTCGACAGTGGCGGGCTCAGCTTCAATGGTCTCTTCCAACTTCTTGTCAACGACCTCGGCATCTAAAGTAGCTTCTGGAGCTGCAGGCTCCTCGGCAGCAGCTGGTGCAGCTGGCATTTCGACGTCATCAGCAATTGGAGCTGGCGCAGACTCTTCCTTGGCCTCAGTAGCCTCAACTTGCTCTTCTTCACCCTCATCATTGATATATCTGAAGACGTCGTTGAGAACGAAATAACCGGTAGCTTGCTGAGCTAAAACGAAAGTTTGAACGAATTTCTTGGGCTCGGCAGACTTGTTTGAAGTTTCACCAATAACTTGGATGACGATGTTATCGAAGGAGGATTGGGAATCGACATTGGTGACACGAACTTTGCAGTCTTGGAAATCGAGTTCGCGAATACGTTCTTGGATACCCTACGAAAAAAAATTAGCCACAGTTGCAGTTATGAAGGCGCGCAAAACTTACAGCTCGGCCAACAGATACTGGCGCTTGAGCTCCCTCGACACCAGAAACGAATTGGGATGGCTTTCCATAGAAGAGCTATAAAACGTTAGCGCAAGTTGTAGGTTTAATAGCAGCAATCATAAAACTTACGTGGAGCTTTTCTGGAGATTTGCTTAAAGTAGTGTAATACTGCTCAACAAAGTACCATCCAACTTCATCTTTAGAGAGCTCTCCACCGGAAGCACCTCCGGTTGAGGAACCAGCGGCACCCGAAGTAGCTGGATATTGTTCGGTTGTCTTGTATTGGTCTTGTTGATTGAAAGTACCATTGGCGGCCATGATTTTAGAGAAGGTGGGGAAGGAAGACTTTTGTCAACCTCACAAGAATTAGAAGATAAGAGGGGTCTTGGAGAGATGTTTTTCTAAGAAATTTTAGACAGATGAAATGAACTGTCGCAGATGGGTTCGAACGAAGTTCAAAATTGGGTGAAAAATGGCAGAACAGAGTCCTATCACGGAAATCGCGGGGTTTTCCAAATTTTGGGGATGTTTGTTAAAGGTAATGTGAATATTCGTGAGATCTGGAGAAGATGATCGCTTTAAAGATTCGAGGATTGATATTACGAGCGTTATGTGGAGGGATTGATCAGAAGTACAGAAAGAAGCTTCTTGATTGTAGGTAAATGTGTTTTGAGGTGTAGAAAGATATCGAAAAGAATTTTCTTGGGGTAGTCGATGGTGGGAAAGGATGAAGCTGTTCTAAGTCTCCATTATTTTACAAATTCATAAGCGAAAAGAAGAACTCCGATCTATTGCCTTAGGCATCAAGGAGTTTCGCGCACAGACCAGAACTAAATAATAGGGTTCTATTAGTGAGGAGAGAAGTGATAAGTAAGTGAATATTATAGGTGAGTGTTGAAGATACTAGGTACATACGTATAGGTAGGTACATATACCAGATATACATACCATAGTTAGCCACATAACGGGACAAGGACTTCAATTCATTGAAACCTCCAAGTTGTTAAGAGCTTAAACAATTTGGTTTTGTTTAGATTCATGAAATCAAGCTGTAAGGTTAAAGCCATAAGGGTGAAGATAGTGGTCAAGTACCGTGATGAATTCTTGCCTTGAGACTATGTACATGTTTATGCTCTGGACGATTGTGACATGGAACTCAATATTTAACAGTCTCATATACAGTCCACCGATACTCATCTTTTGATTGTCATTGACTTCTTTTGATATAGTGAGTCTGTTGAGATGATTCAATTATTCTCAGAGCTTCTTGAACAACCATAACCTTAAAATACTAAGAAACCCTTAGACCACTATGCAATACCCATGGCGGATAAAGCCTCATATGAGACCAAACCATCATCAATAGCATCCTCCAGAATATTCCTTACTACCTCAGGTTGCAACTTAACACATCTCAATAGCTTATCTTGCTCGCCACACAAACTCATAGCTAGAGCTTCCTTAACTTCAGCTTCCTCTAACTCCTTCCTCAACCCCTCAACTTTCGCAAAATTTCCAGCGCCACGATAGAATTTCTCGGCATTCTTGGTTAAAACTGCCCCATTCTTGAAAGAAACCTCGTAGTTACTAGGTGGCTGTCCTAACTGAAATCTCAGAAGGTCAACATCACCCCGTAAAATATGAATCTTTGGTAGATTTTCGGCCGAAGGGAGTTTTGAAGCTTTCGTCAGATTGTCGAGTGCTGCCGTTAATACCTTCCATCGTGATGCTGATACTTCGGGTGACTGAGCTGCCTCATGATTCAGACGAAGAGAAGAATTATATGAGATGAATGCTTCAGCTTTATCACAAAGTCCCTCCGGATGGTCGTCGAGGCTCAAGGATGCGTAAGCATCGTTTAAGGTTCGTTCGTACGTACCAATATCAATTCGTTGAAACCTGAAATTGGCATCGGCGAGAGCGGCAATAAAGTTGGACTTTGCAAGACCAGCTTCTTGCTGTCGGTCTACAGTGCCTTCGAGGTAGGTTTGTAATTTTTGACCAATCAATGTCGTTGAATACTCTTCAATCCATGCTAGACCTCGACCAGCATCGACGTTCACCAGTCCACACAGTATTGCGAGTGTTTGAAGCTGAGCTACTACTGTATCTAGTAAAGTTTCAAGAGTTACTGGCTCAACAATACTCGCCCATCGCTCATCCTGTGGGGGCTGAGAATTAGAATCAGATAATGAAACTCCACCTTCTTCCATGTCTGGATCATCATCTGATATGGGTACAGATTCAGCTTGGGTTTGTGATTCAGTGTATTGGTACTCCTGTAACGCCAAACATCTCTGAAAGAGCTCAATAGCTTCCTCCAGTAAAGCTAGGTTATTGTCATTACCAACAATTCTCGTTTCTGATGTTGCTTCCGCAATACTGGTAAGAACCTGGGCGGTGTTGCTGATGTTGTTAGCCGTGAAAAGCACCAAGGGATTTATGTACTACATACAATAGGATATCTGCATTATCCTGCTTTAAACTCAATGCAAATCGACTGGCTTCTAAAGCAGCTGATAGAAGGTCCAAAAGAGTTCCAGGTAATTGTGCTCTAAGCTTCGGATACTGTGTGAGCTCATACAAGACTCGGGCTCTGTAAAATGTTAGTCCATCTTCGTCACAAGAATTCACGGACAAAAAGATCTTACCTGTTGTAAGCAAGATCGAAGGAATTTGGGAACTTTTTTAATGCTTCTTCATAATTGTCGATTGCTCTGACAAAGAATCTCGTTGACTATTGTGTTTCATTTTCTTTTAGATCCCGTTGAAGACATGAGTGGAAGTGGTTAACTGAAGCCTTACCTTTACAGCATCACCACCTCTCCACTTCTCACCTGCTTCTTCGAAATCCACCCCAGCTATGACATGTCTTAGCTTCCGTGGCCATCTTGAGGCTTACGAATTAAACAATGACTTACCGGCAAGATATTCATCAGCAGTCGCTGGGATCTGCAGATGTTACATTACATTCCATACATTCATTGATTTGATTCATCTATGGAGACTTACCTGTGGTGTATGCTTGGACTTTTTCTTGCTATCTCTCAAAAATTGTTTCTTGGGCATTGTGGAGGTTCGGTTGGTAGGTTTGGATGTGGAAATAGAATTTGTACTTTCAATGTGGTTACCTAGGTAGTGTCTGGAATTGTTTGAATACTCGTAGTTCTACTACGTTGTGCGGTGCGAAAATCAAGGTGGGTATTTTATGGTGGGGTAAGGTAACCTTAATCTATTGCTTTTTTTTTTCTGTCTTCTCTTATGAGGTCAAGGAGTGATGGGATGATACTCATGAGGAAAGGGCGATTAGCAATTAATTCATCGATTACTTCCAATTGCCTCATTACATAGATCATGTAGGTACTACCTTGTACTGATCTGCTCTGCTTCATTGTTTACCAAAAATACATACTACTTCCTGGATACCGTATCACTCATTCCCTCACTCCCTTCCAAACCTTTGGCTTCTTCTGTGCAGATCCGTACATATCAAGAATACCGGAATCTATTCGCATTCACAATGATCCATCCATAGCACTGGTGGCCAGAAAGAATTGCCGAAAATTGATGAGGGGTACTATTATCAAGTGTTTTTGCCTACCCCCTCCTCAAGCCCCTCCTATCCTCTTCCCCTCGATGGCATCCTGCATATGCACTCCAATCCGACTTTCACATAATACCCAATACCGAAAAAGCAAAATACCACCACACATGTAATGTTCGAATGGGCTTGAGAATTTTCAATTGGTTCATTATGGTTGTGTGCGTGATGTAGATGAATTTCTATTGTACCGTACCGTACAGAACGCAAGAGCAATTACTAATTAGGCTACTGTGTAGGATCTTACATGTTCAACTAATCAACGTGCTAACGTGCTAATGTCTCTTCTGTTTCATATGATACAAGCATTACTAGATTCCCCTAGTTCAATGCGACCCAATACGACGGCGTTCTTTTTAATCTAGAATATATCGTGGTTGCCACGTGCGAAGGTAATAAAAAAACTTTATTCACCTGGCAATCAACGTTATTTTTACCGATTATTGGATGAATGGGTGATAACTTTGATTCTCTATACAATAACAGCATCTAGTTTCTGGTCTTTAGTCTCTAGTCTTTAGTCTCTAGTTTCTAATCTCTAGCTTCTAGTCTCTAATCTCTATTCCAGATCTTTCCGAGGCAGGTACTCTCCATATTCATGTATAATGGATTACAGTTTCTCTCTACTTCAGTGTTTATAAAAGGTTCTATTTCTAAACAAGATGGGCATATACCAACTGTCCTTGGAATATTACGGCCTCTTCCGAAACGTGTAAATGCTCAGGTAGACATTACTTGGGTAGGTAGATAAGACCAGTTCGAATCGATAATTCACCAGTGCTATACTTAAATCATCTATTGCTACCTATCTAGGTATTGTTGGTTGAATACGAGTTGAAAGTGGAAGGAGGATTGACCTTGATACTTACTAATACCCTTAGAGGAACACAAGGCAGTGCATCTATCGTATATCGGCGGCAGATAGATAAAATTAGAAAATTTGTCTCTTTTAACTCTTCTTTTCTCTTCTCAATCTACCTAATCAAAAGATACTTTCTTCTATCTATCCTCTATCAGTCAAAAGCAATACCTATGAATCCCTAGCACTCAACATCTAACATTACAAAATTCCATTGTTTTCTCCACTTCACAGATATAAGACGAATCCGGATATCAACCCAATCATTATTCAAAGATTACAGAATCCCTACATACCACGTTTCTTTCTTACCTCCCACAAGGTAAATCTTTCCTATCACATTTATTATTCCGATCAAATTGTTCATTGATATTCGTGGAACTTTAAAAGCTGACTGCATCACATCGATCCTCCAGAAATTCCGTCAAACCACATATCAGAGATTGATGACACTATCAATCAACTAATCAACCTGCCAACCCATTACCTTTTATCTCTTGTCCCTCTCAATTGAGTCTTACAAACGCTCCACCGACTTCAAAAGAAAATTCGCGTCTCCGTTTCTTTCTAATTTCACCTGCAAGTCTGCAATTCTGCAAGTGATTGCTGCAATATTTTGTCAGTGCGTTGCCGTTTTTAGAAGCTTTTTGACTGAACTTGATCCACCTTCGAGAAGGGGTCCCTTGAACTTCTTGAAAGACTTTCCTAACACTCCTTCACTCCTGTTTGAAGTTAACTACCCTTTCAATTCCCTTTTCCTCGTGGCACCCAGGGCTTGACCCACTTGAATACCTGCTGCTACTACAAAAGCCGAAGACGTGGATCAACGCCATCACTTCCAGACCAGAATAGCCTGAGATAGCCCATACCTTTTCACTCCCTCGAGCCACTCTGCGATTTGATCATATAACGGTTGTTATTAGGGACCACATCATACTACAAGAGGAAACCTTGATTTAACCTGTCATAAAATCTTATCCCGTGTCAATCTGAAACGAATATCTCAAAGATGGTTGCTTCCTTAGATTCTTCCCGTCCTATCATGGCACCAAGTGTATGTTTATTTCCTTCACTCCCCCTTCTTCATTCTACACAAACTTCCCGTCGATTCATCATTTATATTCCAGCATAAATTACCTTCACAAATAATCATCGATCATCGCTGACAATTATGCCTTCCACAAAGGTCTCCTCCAAAGGCAATCGCTTTAGTACTTACAGCCAAGCCATCTCTGTCGAAACCACCGATTCTGCTCGAGAAGAAATCACTGCTATTGAAGAAGGGTTCGACAAGTTACACAATAAGAAGTTGGAGAGTCAACGTTGTGATCTGACGACTGAGAAGAGAGACAATATGGGCAAGTTGGCATTAGGAGCCAAGTTGGAGAGGGCGTTGGGTCGAAGAATGGGTAGTCAGGATGCCGTTATGCGAAAGAAATCACCTTCACAATCATCTGCCGAATCACCTACGCTATCCATGAACGAGAAGACCGTTCTCTCCGAGAGTGAAAAGGAGAATGCCGCATAATGGATGTTGGATGTTAGATGTTGAATCGGGGGACGATATGGCTACTATGTTAGGAGGACGACTATTGTGTTACGGATTTTCACTCGGGACAATTATGGGCATCGATTGGCGTTCCGTTCATGTTTTATCTTTTACGTCACCTTAAGCCTAACTGTATACCATTTCATTTGATGGGGGTCGACAACTGTTTTCAAAGCTCTTATACCACACCAGCGCACGCATTAGCGAGAGATGATGTTTTTAAATTGGCATGTAACTTGCTCATTATTAGAACAAGTAGACATAAGGAGTCTAAGGATGAAATTATAACTTAAATGCTTCCTACATATGTTCTATGTGAAAAGATAGACCTGAGAAAAGTGATACTTCAATGTTCATGTCAGATTAAGATGAAGGAAGGATTTAAAAGGCGAGTGACAGATTTGGAAATGGTTTCAGGAATTCGAATCATTAAATGTTTGTTTTCATTCAAAAGAATGAAATAATCACGATATCAAGTTAGATATACTACTACATCTTGACTTGCAGCCGAGGCCAACAGCTACATATGTGAACTTTCTTGAGATATTAATGTATTGAATTGGATTTGAGAGAATACTGAATAGCTCGCAATTAGCTTGTGATATTCTTTAACATAAGTTTATTCTCTCGGATTTAGATAATCCCCTTTCCTTTCTCGTCTGAACTTTTATCATGGCATTTTATCGCCAAAATCGAGATCATCACGTGATTTTAAGCTTAATCAATTTATGCGTCTCTCTCAACGCGACCGCGCCCTCAATTGTCAAATTGTCCTGCAGAAAAATCGTTCTTCACGAAAAGTAATAGCTAACCACCACCAAAACTCAAAATATGGCTATGTAAGTATAACTCCTTTAAGATATGAACTGGAATTAATTGCGATTCGGATATTACGAAAAAAATGTTGGAAGTTAAAGCTAAAGACGAGGCTTCTTCAGATCTGGTTACTAACATTATTAAATTCACCAGGGAGAGTTTCGAAAATATCTTCCTTGATCTCTCGAAAGAATCAGGTCGATGCAGATTTGCTGAAACTGGATTTGGATGGAAACCATCGAGCGGCGGAGATACATTTACACTCGAGAGCAGTAATATCGCAGGCGCGCAATGGAGCAAGGCAGCGAAAGGTTTTGAAGTGAAGCTATTGTTGCGCAATGGAGATATCTGTCAACTTGATGGTTTCTTACAAGATGTTAGTATACTATACATTCTTAGCTTGGCGCATTCTTTCTGATGCAACATAGGACTTTGAGCGATTGAGTAAAGTTTTCAAAAACTGGTACAGCACGAATTTGGAGCACAAGGAGCACGCTCTAAGAGGATGGAATTGGGGTAAAGGCGAATTTGGAAAGTCGGAATTGGTTTTCAACGTTCAAAACAGACCCGCATTCGAAATCCCATACACAGAGATCTCAAACACAAATTTGGCAGGCAAAAATGAAGTTGCGGTCGAGTTCACTCCTGCAAATGCTGATGATACGGGTACAAACGGAGCTTTAGGAGGTGCGCGTGCCAAGGGAAAGAAATCTGGTGCCGGAAAAGATCAACTTGTTGAGATGAGATTCTATATTCCTGGTGTTGCGTCAAAGAAAGGAGCTCGTGAAGGAGAGGAGGATTCTGGAGACGAAGCTGATGGAGAGGAAACCAATGCTTCTACCATATTTTATGACACTTTAATGGAGAAGGCTGAAATTGGTGATGTTGCTGGAGATACTGTTGCCACTTTTTTGGATGTCTTACATCTTACACCAAGGTATGTCACATTTTCATCTTTTTTTTTTGTACTAAACTAATTGTTCGCAGAGGACGTTTCGATATCGATATGTACGAAAACTCCTTCCGATTACGTGGTAAAACATACGATTACAAGATTCAATACGACAATATCAAGAAATTCATGGTTCTACCAAAGCCTGATGAATTACATTTTATGATTTGTATCGGTTTGGATCCACCATTACGTCAAGGTCAAACCAGATATCCTTTCTTGGTTATGCAATTCAAGAAGGATGAAGAAGTTACCATTGATCTGAATATGACTGAGGATGTAATGAAAGACAAATACGCAGGAAAGTTGAGTATACATTATGAACAACCATTACATGAAGTTGTCACACAAGTATTCCGTGGTCTTGCCGGAAAGAAGATTAATCAACCAGCCAAGGATTTCTTGAGGTAAGTTTATTTTCCAATGTTTGTCTTTATGCTTTACTAATATTATTAGTCATCACTCACAATATGGTATCAAATGTTCTATCAAAGCTAGTGAAGGTTTCCTTTATTGCTTGGAGAAAGCTTTCATGTTCGTTCCAAAACCTGCTACATATATCACCTACGAACAAATTACTGTCATAACTTTCTCTCGTGTTGGTGGAGCTACTTCGGCTTCCCGTACTTTCGATATCGCAGTTGGAATGAAGGGTGGAGCTGGTGAAACTCAATTCAGTAACATCAATCGCGAAGAACAAAAGAATCTCGAGGATTTCTTCAAGATCAAGGGAATTCGTGTTAAGAACGAGATGGATGAAGATAATACAGCACACATTGCTCTTCTTAATAATCCAGATATGCAATCTTCGGATGAAGAAGTTGTCGCAGCTAGGGCTGATAGAGGAAGTGCTGACGAAGATGATGAGAGTGTTGATGAAGATTTCAAAACGGATATTGAGAGTGATGTGGCAGAAGAATATGATTCTGCTCATGAGAGTTCAGGAAGTGATAGTGAGGATGAAGGGGCTAGTGATGGGGAGAGACCGGCTAAGAAAGCTAAGACTGGTTGAGTCTAGCTAATAATCCGTTTGGAGAAATTTTATTTGGTTAGAAGATTGAGGGAAGAAGAACTATAGGTATTTTTCTTTATATCTTGAGGCACGGCGTTTTTAGGTCGGTGAAGATATGATATTAGGTTGGGGAGATTGGGAATAACAAAGTTGAGTGCATATTATGAAATCTAGGAAGGGGGGATGAATATAGTTAGTAGAAAATTACGGGGTTTGAGGAGGGTGTAGGTGAGGGGGAAAGGAGAGGAGAAGAGAGGAGAGGAGAGGAAAAATAAAATATTACCTAATGTCTATGCTTGGGAATTTTGTGTGGTGTTGATGTGATATAGTGTTGATACAATATGATCAGGTTAAATTCGGGATGGGATGTATGACTTATTTTCGAGATATGAAGTAGAGATTTGAAAGGTTTGAAAGAGAAGAATGGAAAGATGGCTGGCTCCTGGCGTTGAAAATAGGAAATAGGAAATGGGAAATGGGAATTGGAAATGGGAAATGGGAAATGGGAAATAGGAAATAGGAAATAGGAAATAGGAAATAGGCTAAAAAATTCATTTCTACCTTTTCTTTTGCGGCTTAGGAAAAGATTAGAGTGGCAAGTAGGTTGTAGAATTTGAATGAGATGCTTGGTGTGGGGATGAGATGGATGCTTGGGAGTGGGAGTGGGAGTGGGAGTGGGAGTGGGAGTGGGAAGTAAATGATTGATTGGTATTGATTGGTGTTGGTTAGTTAGTTAGTTAGTAGGGAAGGAAGGAAGCAGGGAAGGAAGGAAGCAGGGAAGGAAGGAAGCAGGGAAGGAAGGAAGCAGGGAAGGAAGGAAGCAGGGAAGGAAGGAAGTTGGGATGGAAATGATGGGTTTGAGAGGAGAGGAGAGGAGAGGTTTACGGGTGGGTTAGGGGACGGGGGTTGAAGGAGTGTCTGGTGTCTGGTGTGAGTTAAGGGGTGGGTGAGTAGGTTGTTGGGTTGTTGAGGTATTTTGGTGGAGGTGAGGTGAGGTGAGGTGAGGTGAGGATGGTGTTTGGGGTTAAATGTGTGGGTGGGTGGGAGGTAGGTAGATTGAGATAGATAGATAGATTGAAATAAATTGAGATAAATTGGAAATATTTGAGATTTTGAGATTTTAGTATTTTGTATTTGGTTGCTTTGGTTGTTGTGGCTGGGGATTGGAGATTGGGGATTGGAGATTGGGGATTGGGGATTATTGAATGATTTGGTTTGAATGAATAATTTGATAATTCATGATTTGTTTGTTTGATATGGAATAATATGGTATGGTATTAACTTTTAAGTGGATTCTGTGGAAAAAGTTTGGGGGGAAATATAATTTGTAATTTGTAAAGAGTATGGAGGATGGATGTGAGAGTTGAGAGTTGAGAGTTGAGAGTTGAGAGTTGAGAGTTGAGAGTTGAGAGTTGAGAGTTGAGAGTTGAGAGTTGAGAGTTGAGAGTTGAAAGTTAAGAATTGAGATTTGAGAGAATTTGGGATGTAATGTTGTAATTAGGCGCGTTTAAAAAATGGAAGATGGAGGGGGATAGTTGTAGGTATTGATGGATTGGTGGATTGATGGATTGATGGATTGTTTTGGAGGGGGTTTTGTGGGGGGGCGGGGGGGTTGAGTTTTGGAGTCTTGGAATTTTGGAGGGATGAGTTGGAGGGAAATGGAGAGGAGAGGAGGGTTTGTTCTTAATTCGAACATTATTTTGATATCGATAATGTATCTTCGTTGTGGTTTTGAGAATTGAGAGTTATTGTCACGCGCTTCACAAGGAGCAATATGGGAATAGCTTCAAAGATCAACAATTAGATAAAAGAACTATGCTAAGGAGGAAAGGTCTTCCTACAAGATCAATACCTATATAGGGATTGATCAATTTCATTCACTAGTCAGGGGTCTAGGCATGACAGTTATTGTTTGGATTGGATTGGACTTGGATTGGAGAATAGAAGCGGAGTGTTTTGAATGAATTCAGGAACTGAGGTCTTAATATCTATATTTGATTTAGAGAAATCAGATCGTTATCTATACATGAAATGAAGAATGATAATTCATTGTTCAACTCCAACCTGGGGAGTTACATCTCAATGTCCTGATTAGATGTATGAAAAGTTATTGAATGTATTCAAATTTCAACTTGCTGATAATAAATCAACGGGAAGAGAAGTGAAGCTCTAGTTACCTAGTGCGATTTATATTAACTGGGTTATCAAGCAACATATCGAGATTTTAGTTATAGGTATCAATGGATACAAGAGGTACCTACTAACGCTATATGACCCTTTTTAACTTGGAATGTCTCGTGATCGGCTACCTCGGCTAGCTTGATCGATGTTCGGTTAATTTGTCTAGCTTGGTCGGCTGGGTCGATGTGATCCGGTACCTCACAGTATTTCTCATTGTTTCCTCAAAAAAAATATATATATATACAAAATCGCAAAATTAGAATTCGGATATATAGAAGCATGTTCTATATTCCGGGAACTAGCATCCAAGCATTACGGGTACTGTTTATACTACATTGCAGCCAATTCAACGAGAAAGTATCGATTGCAAAGGTGTATAACATGCATATTGGGAATTGAGAATCGAAAATATACACAGGTATAAGGAATTTCTATTACTATTTGAGACTATGAGAAGAGTTTCAGATTACCTCAATGCGCCATTGGGTGTTCCCTTAACTCAGACCTCTTTGCAATATAAAACTTATCATTGGGCATGGAAATTTGATCAAATTCCCAAGGACTTGTGAATGAATTCGGATGTATCATCCATTCCATGTTTTGGATGAACCTGATTGTTGGTTTGAGAAGGATACGGAAGACGTAGCACCCACCTTTTCGTAGGTCCTAAATGTCTATATTGTATTCTGTCTAAAGAGCTAGCTATGTACAGAAAGTAGTAGGCCTTATATAGACACTACTGAAAGAGCTAGTCT